>CM032623.1:31004526-31150289 GCA_019097785.1 Fraxinus excelsior
TAAAATAGAGTCACATTTTCATCAAATCACTTTATACTTCTCGAGGAGAGTGATTTGATGAAAAAAATTCTGACACTATAGCGTGGTTCCCGTTTTTGAAATGGTTAAAGAACTTTAAATTTTTAATATTCATTCAATAAATTTAGCTTCAATTTAGGCTCTGTTTGATCCCTGTTTTTTCAAAATTTATTTTCAACCACCTAGTCTCACATAAAATAATTTTACACGTAAATTTAATTTTTTTCGTACTTTTTAACCACACATTTTTAAAAAAATCAATGTTTCAAAACACATTTCCCTACTATATAAAAATGGCACTTTGTAGTTACCGTAGATACAATAGTAACCAATAAGATGTTACTGTTCATTTTTTCAGTTTTCACTTCTCCAATCTTCTAGCTTCATACGTTTTATATCCATTCTCACATCATTTTTCCCTCGTATTAGACTTTGAATAGTTAGGTATTATTCAATGCATTATTCTTTCTTCTCGTATCGTAGATTTAAACCCATATATTTAGAATTTTCAAACCTTCATTTTCTTGTTTGTTTCTTTGTATTTGTGTTTGATTTCCTTCCGATGTATTTTTTATTTTATTTTTTTGTCTTCGTTCTTTTTTTTCAAAGAACTATAAAAATTGCAAAGGAAATGGAGAGTGGTGTTGTGTAGTTGTACTCATATCCTCGTTTCAGACAGTACATGGTGTTGTTGGCTTCGAAAATCAAGCACCTATGGTGAGGGGAATAATCTGTTTTAAGGAAAATGTATTCACACATGCCTCGGTTTTTAAAGTTCAATTGATTTTTTTTTATCTACTATTTAGATTTTTTTTTATTTTATCGTGATTTATATAACTAATATTGTTTGTTATGATTAGCAAATTATTTAATATGTTGTATCTTAGCTATTTTTCGATAAGTTATTGTCTATTCGATAAATTGCATATCCGGTATGTTAGTTACATATACGGTATGTTAGTTGTATATCTGGTAAGTTGCATATAAATTTGGTATTCGTTAAACCGGCATTCGTTCACGAATATTTTATCTAATAGAATTTTCAAACCTTCATTTTCTTGCTTGCTTCTGTGTATATGTGTTCGATTTCCCTCCGTTGAATTTTTTTCCCCCGGTCTTTGTTCATTTTTTCCAA
Source organism: Fraxinus excelsior (assembly GCA_019097785.1). NCBI lineage: Eukaryota > Viridiplantae > Streptophyta > Magnoliopsida > Lamiales > Oleaceae > Fraxinus > Fraxinus excelsior. The sequence continues at coordinate 31,005,680 of CM032623.1, forward strand.
AGAACCATAAAAATTGTAAAGAAATTGGAGAGTGACGTTGTGTAGTGGTACTACGATCCTTGCTTCGGAGGTACATGGTGTTGTTGGATTCGCCCCCTCACCGTAGGTGCTTGATTTTCAACGCCAACAACACCATATACTGCCTAAAGCATGGATCGTAGTACCACTACACATCGCCACTCTCCAATTCCTTTGTAATTTTTATGGTTCTTTGGAAAAAAAGAGCAAAAATCGAAATAATTCCACAGAAGAAAATCGAACACAAATACACAAACAAAACAAGAAAGTGAAGGTTTGAAAATTCTACTAGATAAAATATTCGTGAACGAATACCGATTTAACAAATATCGAATTTACAACATATACCGGATATGAAACTTATCGTATATGCAACTTACCGGATATGCAACTAACATACCGTACCGGATTCCATGTGTGAAGACTTTTGTGTGGGTTTTCTTAAATTAACGAAATAAAATTTAGCGAAAATCTTAAGTTAGATGTCGGTTTGTTTGAATAAGTGTTTGATAAAGGGCATTGCACTGATGAAAACATAAATTTTTAAATGTGAAAATTCTCTTTGAAATATTTTTGACTTGGGTTATTAAGCTGTAACGGTGTTTAAAATCAAGTACCCTAGTGTCATCTAATTTGGGAGTCATTGGCCTAAAACCCGTTATATGGGTCATTTAGAAAGCTTAAAGGATAGAATACAAAAAAAGAAAAAAAAAACGTTTGGAAAAAAATACATAAAAAAAATTACTAAATGTCTTGGTTAAGCTCCAAACACTTGTTTAAGGGAATTTGACTTTTGATAAAGGATAATTAGCCTAATTGAGTCTTGAATGACAAAGCAATCAAAGAATTGGATAATTCTTGTTTATTGATGTATTGGCTTGCAAGTAGAGTCCACCCAAACTAAAGAGGGTGAAGATAGTAATGAAAAATTCAACCTTAGATTACATACTAAAAAATTGTAGAAAAATAACAAGTTTGGGAGTGTTTAAATCATACAAGATGTGAAAGGATATATTTAACTACATAGGGTCGGGAACTGAAGCAACTTGTAAAGTCATGATGTCTACTTAGTTCTTCACACACACACACGTGTCAATTTTGCATTGAAAGAGTAGTTATTGATTTGGTATCGTGAGTTTGAAGCGGTTTATAGATTTAATACTATGATTTTAAATACCGAGATAAAAAACTATATTGTCTAACCAAATATTTTGCATGCATGTGTGATTGTTATTATTTAGACTATAATTTTGTTTTGGGGACAAACCAATGTTTAAGTTTGAGGTATTTGATAAATATAATTTTTACATTTATTCAGAACATAAAATAACGACAATTGATAGTTCTTTTAATAAAATATGCCCCTGTTTGGTGTACATTTTTGGAAAAAGAATGTATTTGTACTGTTGATGTGATGAGGAATATGTGGTTGAAAATGAAGGAAAAGTTATTAATGTGATAGAAAATATTATTTTATTGAAGAACATGTGGTTGAAAATGAGTAGAAGAATGAGAATGAAAAAAATAATGTAACTCAAACAGAGCCTATATTCCAAATTGTTGTATTTTATGTTTAATGTGTAAAACTCTTTGAATGGAAAAAAAATTGAAGGAATGAAGCAAAAGATAGCGAAAAATGACAAAATTTAATGTACAATAACCAACTTGTATTATATGAAAGAATTAAGGATTTGGAAGCAAGCATTTAATTGGGCATTGGAATTAATTGGACCTCAATTTGGACTTTTAGTTGTATTAAAATATTGGTGAATTAGGTTTATGTGTATGTGTGTATATATATATACACACGACGAAACAAAAATGGAGGAAGCCAGGAATAAACCATAGCCGAATTACGCAGAAAAGAAGAGAAGAGAGAGAGAGGCGGAAGAAATAAAAAGGCAGATGGCTGCTATATAATTTATACACACAGTTAACAAAAGGAAAAAAAAAAAAAGCAAACAGAAATAGCAGAGAAGGAAAAATTGGTTTCTTTACATTTATATATAATTACACGGAAATCAAGGCACGTAACATAGTAGGTGAAGAGAAAGAACTGACTCCAAATATGTTGGCGTTCATCAATTTTCGGTGATGTCTTTCTACTTTTGCATGTTTAATTTTAATATTATGTTAGTCTAAATTTTTACATTGCTAAAGATATAGATGAACCCTTGTTTTGAAATTTTTAGTATTAATTTTGACATTAATCTTGTTTGAATGTGTTGATGTTTATTATGGTTTAGTTTGTTTTTCAATTATCTAAATTATATGTGAATTTTATTATCATCAAGAGGAGTAATAGAATCGTTAGCACGTACTAATAAACATTGTGTGGTTCAATGATGATAGATATTGTTGACCTCAAAAAATGGTCGAACAGAAAAATGAGTGCAAGAGAAGGGAGACGGGAGGAGGAATTTTGATAGGGTTCTCCAATCATCTCTTATAATGAAATGGATTCACATATATATAGAAAGTGGAAATGGGCCAAGCACGCTAATGGGCCTCGTCCGAGCCCAACCTCGTCCAAGCCCAATAGTAATATTTTATGGGCGTAACAATAATCCCCCAAGTCTGAGTCGTACATTCATGTGCGGGTCGGACTTCGAAATATAGGATGTCAGTAGGTGGGGTCTTATAGATTGTCCAAAAGATGCAAGTAACTCCGATAAGTGAGGACTAACGAATCGCCTCGAAAATATGCTTCGATCCTGAATAGACGAGGACTTAAGAATTGCCTCGAGAATATAAATTATTGCGAATCGCCTCAGAAAATGTATGTGTGCTCGCCTGAATAAGCGAGGGTTTATGAATTGCCTCGAAAATATCAGCAGCTCGGATAAGCGAGGACTTACGAACTGCCTCGAAAGATGGATGTGCATATAATTTGTCGAAATTTCGGCAACATCTCCTCTATAATATGGACCAAACCAATCCTATAATACAATACAATATATCCACTGCACATATACCAAATAAATTTGGGGTTCATTTGCCCCTCATATCACTCGTGACAATGAAGTGAATAATGACATCAAATTTCTTCAAGATATAATGTGTAGAGAGCTTATCATGACATGCATACTTGCACAACTCAGTGTGATAATAGTGATATAGTGAAACAACATATTGATAATGTAAGTAACGTGACATGTACTGGCAGCAGTGAAAATAGTGTCCGACATGCTAACAATGATGCAGCATGCGTACTTGATAGCAATAATATAATGCATATGACAGCGTAATAATGTAATAATACCAAGATACACCAGTATCACAATAGTCCCCCAAATCTGAGTCAAATATTAATATGATGGGCGGACTGAGAATATAGGCCACTGTAATGAAGTTGATGTAGAGACGAGACTAAGTATAAGCAACTATGATAAGCTGGTGCAGAGGCGATGATCTGAATCTGAGTAGCAGAGGGGATGCTCTGAATCTGTAATGGCAGAGGTGATGATGCTTTGGACAAAAGTAGCAGAGACGATGCTCTGAATCATAGTACTAGAGGCGATGCTCTGAGCGTAAGTAGTAGAGGCAATGCTCTGAATCTGTAATGGCAGAGGTGATGATGCACTGGACAAAAGTAGCAGAGACGATGCTTTGAATCATAGTAGTAGAGGCGATGCTCTGAGCGTAAGTAATAGAGGCAATGCTCTGAATCTGTAATAGATGATGCTCTGAACAAAAGTAGCAGAGGCTATGATGCTCTAGACATAAGTAGCAGAGGCTATGATGATCCGCTTCACCAGAAGTGGCACCCGCACCTCTCCTAATGAAGCAGACACCCTTGAGGTGGCCCCACCCGTGAGGGCGTACGCACTTTTGCGAGGGCATCATGGTGTCTGATCCAGCCATGGAAAGAATGTGTGAAAACACTGTCGATCCGCTTCACCAGAAGTGACACCCGCACCTCTCCTGATGAAGTGGACATCCTTGAGGTGGCTCCGCCCAGGAGGTGTACGCATCATTGCAAGGGCATCATGGTGTCTGATCCATCCATGGAAAGAATGTGTGAAAACACTGCTGATCCGCTTCACCAGAAGTGGCACCCGCACCTCTCTTGATGAAGTGGACTTCCTTGAGGTGGCCCCGCCCAGGAGGCGTATGCACCTTTGCAAGGGGAAATAATTGAACTATCGTAATCTTACAAACTAGCCTCGGAATGACGAGGACTTACAGTTCGTCTTAGAAATAGTGAATAGCGAGGAAAAAACATCTCGCGAAGCCAGGGATAAACATCTGGCGAAGCGAGGAATAGACGTCCCGCGAAGCAAGGAAAAAACATCTCGCGAATAGTCAAACTATCAGAGTCTTGGGAACTTGCCTCGGAATGACGAGGACTTACAGCTCGACTCAACGATAGTGAGTAGCAAGGAAGTAACATCTCGCGAAGCCAGAGATAAGCATCTGGCGAAGCGAGGAATAAACGTCCTGCGAAGCAAGGAAAAAATAACTTGCGAATAGTCAAACTATCAGAGTCTTAGGAACTTGCCTCGGAATGACGAGGACTTACAGCTCGACTCAACGATAGTGAGAGACGAGGAATAAATATCTCGTGAAGCCAGGAATAAGCATCTGGCGAGGCGGGGAATAAACATCCCGCGAAGCCAGTAATAAGTGTCTGGCAAGGCGGGGAATAAACATCCCGCAAATAGTTCTCAAACTATCGGAGTATTATAAACTGACATCGGCATGACGAGGACTTTAGAGCTCGGCTTGACGATAGTGAGAAGTAAGGAATAAACATCTCGCGAGGTCAAAAATAAACATCTGACGAAGCAGGGAATAGATATCTCGCAAAGCGAGGAAAAAACATCTCGCGAAGCCAGGAATAAATATCTGGCGAAGCGGGGAATAGACCTCCCACGAATAGTCAAACTATCGAAGTCTTACAAACTGGCCTCGGAATGACGAGGACTTACAGCTCGGCTCGACGATAGTGAGAAGCGAGGAATAACCATCTCGCGAAGCCAGGAATAAGCATCTGGCGAGTAGCCTCTTCCTTTATTCAAGGAACGAGGTCTCATATTATCACCTCTTCCTTTTTCAGGGAACGAGGTCTCATATTATCACCTCTTCCTTTTTCAAGGAATGAGGACTTAGGATAATCGCCTATTCCTTTTTCAAGGAACGGGGACTTTGGGAAAATTGCCTTTTCTATTTTCAATGAACGAGGTCTTAAACCAGGAATAAACATATGGCAAGGCGGGGAATGAACATCCCGCGTATAAATCTTAAACTATCAGAGTCTTATAAACTAGCCTCGGAATGCAGGAGGCGAAGTATACCAGCTCGCGAGGCTAGGGATAAGCATCGGCGAGGCGGGGAATAAACATCCCGCGTATAAATCTCAGACTATCGAAGTCTTATAAACTAGCCTCGGAATGACAAGGTCTTACAGTTAGGCTCGACGATAGTGAGAAGCGAGGAACAAACATCTCGCAAAGCCAGAGATAAGCATCTGGCGAAGCGGGAAATATATATCCCGCGAATAACCTCTTCCTTTATTCAAGGAATGAGGACTGCCTCTTCCTTTATTCAAGGAACGAGGTCTACCTTTTCCTTTATCCAAGGAACGAGGTCTTCAAGATACCGCCTCTTCCTTTTTCAAGGAATAAGGACTTCATGATGTACCGCCTCTTATAATAAGAAATCCACGAGATTGGGTTCACCTTCGATAGTGCGAGGTCTTACAAGCTGGCCTTGAACGTGCAAGGTCTTAGAGCTTGCCTCAAATAGTAGGGGTAATCATAAAAAAGGGTTTTGAATAAGAGAAATTTGAGTCGAGCATTTTTGCCAAATACATGGTGCGTGTCATCGGCCATTTTCAATATATAGGGGCGATAAAATGATGACAATTCACTTACAGAAATTAAATCAACCACGCCTTTCTCGAGATTTCTCAAAAAATAATTATTCCGTATAGAAAATTGCTTTATAACTAGCAGGTAATAGAATAGTTTTACAACCCCAAAATCCTTGAATGGGAATCAAATCATTTTAATTGGTTTCTTCCATTTCGAATTTAAATCACTTCCCAGGTAGTTTAAAATTTGAAGACCAAGAGATATATTATATTTATGCCTTTTCAAAAAATAAAATGTTGGCAGTAGGCTGGGTTACTCTTTCACGTAAAAAATAGTATTACAAATGAGCCCATCTTCAAACAAATCCATGAGGCCTAGTATCATAATGAAAGGGCCCAAGAAAATGATGGTACAGGAAATTAAAGTATCAAATGGGCCCAAATATTTTAGAATAAGTAAGGCCAAACAAAAATAAATTCTTAGGCCCAATCAATAATTAAAAACCATTAAATGGAATAAGTTGTGGCAGCCCAAAAGGAACATTCTAAATATCAGGCCCAATAAGAAAGAGTGTCTAAAAAGTGGCCCATCAAAAAGGGAACAAGTGCAACTTATAATGAATTTATCTAATGGGCCCAAATACATGGAACACGTGAGGAGTCATTGGCCCAAGAAAATAAATACTTGAAGTTCAACTGATAGTCCAAAATAAGTCATCCAAATATTTTTTTGTTTGTTAATTGGCAAGTGGCTTTTACCAGCACACAAAAGTGGATTTTTATTGTAAAATAAAACCTTCATTTGACAAAGACTGCAAGAAAGCTACAAAGAACTACCAACCTTTTGCCTGAACACGCCACCGCCTAATACTACCCTGTCACCATCAAATTCAATGCAAACCCAATAAACAAAAGCAAGGATAATACACTGTAGTCTTTATCTTCTACTGCAAAGTGCCGAGGATTAATGGTCGTCAGAGAGCATAGTGTGCCACACGATAATCTTACCGGAGGCGCCGAAGGTTGCAACATTTCATCAACCAAGTTGCACACAGATTCATGAGGTAAATCATATTCATGGCAACATGAATTAAGGACTAATTAAAATTCTAGAAAACTTACCGAAGTGACCCATTCATGAAATGGAGGATCGTCGGAGGCGGGAGGTCCTGCAAATAGCTAACGACCAAAAAATGTAACTTATCTCTTCTCTTCTATATCCGCTTCAGTGGTGATTTTACATATCTGATTGGTGGTGGATTTGGGGCTTTCAACCATGATTGAAGGTAGAAGAGTGGTGTGGTTGTTTCAAATATATTGCAGTTGGAAGCATAGTTTAGTTGCAAACCTATTGAATGATAGAAAGTCGGATTTGATTGTTTGATTTGGGGATTTTTCTTTTTCTATTTTTCCTCCGATTTGAAATCCAAGATAATCAATGAACATTTTTCGTTTTTATTTTTTCCTTGAACAAAGACCGAAATTTCATCATCTTTGTGTTCTGTTCTGGTGGTCGAGGTCTTTGTTTGGTTGAAGAAACTGCTCTGAAAATCCCCCTTTTTCTCGTTGCTGTTCTTCTCCCTTCCGGTAGAAAATCGTCTCGGAAAAATTATATTTTTCGGTGGCCTTTTGGTACGTGGTAAAACATGGTTAACATACCGATTCCCACCGACGGCGCCAATCTGTTGACCTCAAAAAATGGTCGAACAGAAAAATTAGTGTAAGAGAAGGGAGACGTGAGGAGGAATTTTGATAGGGTTCTCCAATCATCTCTTATAATGAAATGGATTCACGTATACATAGAAAGTGGAAATGGGCCAAGCACGCTAATGGGCCTCGTCCGAGCCCAACCTCGTCCAAGCCCAATAGTAATATTTTATGGGCGTAACAGATATATACTTTTATGTATCGCATGGTTTTTTTTAAATGTTCTAACTTGTTTAATATTTTTTTATATGTTGGTATTTTTTATAGAGATATAAAAATGTTACATATAGGATTAAATTTAATTGCTACATTTACTTTGATTCATAATACGTTGATAAATTAGACATAGATTATTACAAATTATTGCTAATATTCGATTAATGTTATTTTAAATTTAACTCGATAAAACACGTAGTTATCGTGAGTTCGACATTTTACACACTACTATATTACTTGATCACGATCCCGTTCACTTGCGGAAAATCAAACGATCAGCAGTTTACCGTGTAGACCCTAACTTACCGAATAATAGCTAAGATACAACATGTTAAATAATTTGTTAATCACAACAAATAGAATAAGTTATGTAAATCACGATAAAATAGAACAAATAATTTAAATAGTAGAGAATAAAAAATTCAATTGAACTTTAAAAATCGAGGCATGTGTGAAAACAATTTCCTTAAAACGGACTCGCCTCATCACCCTAGATGTTTTATAATATATTAAATATCATATCAAGTGAAAATTATTTTTTAGATGATTCTATCATTACTATAATTCAATTATTTCAATAATACATTACTTTTCGTTTTTTAATATGTATTTAATTATTTCAATAATAACATACTTTTCATTTTTCAATACGTATTTAATTTATTAATCATTTGAAGAATATTATCATTAATTATTTTGTCTATTTAGTTATGATGAATGTACATTTGACATATTCATTACTTGACTTTTTATTTTTTCAATATATATTTTATTTATTTAACTATATTTGATAGATTCATTTAGTTTTCGTTTTTTAATATGTATTTGATTTATTGAATAATTCAAACAATATTATAATTATAATACATTAAATATTACATCAAGCGAATAATTATTTTTTGAACGATTCTATCTTTATTATTATAATTCAATAATTTTCATTTTTCAATATACATTTAATTATTTCAATAATACACTATTTTTTGTTTTTCAATATGTATTTAATTTATTAATCATTTGAGCAATTTAGAGCTTGGACGTTATTTATTTTGATCCGAGGGTCATTTTCTGAATTTGACTAAAATTCCCACCTCAAACCACATTTTTCTCTCATTATTTGTTCGTATGAGATATTATGATAGATAATCTATTTTATATCATACGAGTATATTTTGATGGTGACAATCCAATAAATGTCACATCATCATGCTTCATCTAAAATGACAATAATGAATAATTGAACAAAGAATTAACCTTGTCTGCTAAACCAGTCTCAAACTTGAAATCAGAATCTACGGTTTCATTTCTTTCTTGAACCATCAGGTAGAGGCTCTATTATGAGACGGTTGTTCACCACCCTTAATTGTGAAAGAGAGATAAAAAGGAACATTAATAAGTTGGTTAGGAACATCAAACATATGCTTGTCAAAAATTAAAAGTTACGTGAAAGTTCATTTGGTATCTTTAAGCTCGTAAACTTTCATTCCCAAGAGGAATTTAAAACTCAATTTTTAATTCATAATATCATATTTCTAAGACCAAAAGAAATTTCAAATCCAGCATAAGAAAACAACAATCAAATGAAACTTTCATAAAATCCAATTGAACCATTTTCAAGTAAAGTGTTATCTAAATCAAACCAAATTTCTCTTACGCAAAAAAGCTAACAATAATATGGATTGAAGAGTCAGAAATAACAAATCTATAAGAAAACGTATCTCCTTTCCGATTAAGGACGACATAAATGTTCTTTCTTTTTGCTTACTAACTGAAAGACCCAAAATAAAAAACATCAATCAAACCTGGAGATTAATCAAGAACGGTAAAATCCAACAAAAATTCTTGACTAAAAACCCACAATCATCAATTAATTACAAAAGATGAACAAAAAAAGCTCAATCGTGAAGCCCATAAGATGAAAACCAAAGCAATTTATTTATTATTCATGAATCAATTGAAGAATCCAACACAAGCACAGTTCTCGATAACAATTTTTTTTTATTTAAAAGCAACAAATAAATATCGTAAATGTGGCAACTATGTTCAACCTTGACGACTCAACTCAAAGAAGAAATTAGTGTGATTGAAGAACCTTTAAAAGGATACTGATTCAGAAATCAAATCCAAAAACCGAATCAATAAAGTAGAAAATCACAAAGACGCCAAGTAAAGTATAAAACCGTTCAACTAAAACCTCCAAAAATTGAATAAAAGAAAATCGATGTTTAGTGTAACCACGATTTACCCTTTGTTCATACTGTTGTTGTTCGAATCATATTCTACTTAGTTTCACTTCCTCTCCATCTTTTTCAAATCTGAAACCATAGTACGGTGAAACCCATTGCCTTGACATTCCATTTGTGGACAGCTCGAAAATGGTGGTCACAATTTTTGCAGATTCTCAAAATTTTCCAGGAAAATTTTTGGAACTGCTTGTAAACATCGCAACCCCAACACACGCAAATTAAGGAAATTGCCCCCGTCTCTACGCAGCGTGGAGGAGCTTTTCTTCTTCCTATATATTATACATCGCAAAAGGAAATATTTCTTTCTCAACGGTCTAATATCTCTAAACTAAACGCCACTGTCATGAAATTTTGAACCAGGGAGTATTATACCATGAAAACCCCCTTGATATTCATGCTTGTAATTTCATTTTTTGTAATTGCAAAATCAAAATGCTATAGTAGAGACAAAACCCTTCTACAAATTTTCGTTCGACCTGGGGTTGAAACAAGCAGTGACATTAAAATTTACTAATTTTCTTAAAAAAATCTATTTACACTTCTTTTACCGACATTACAAACATGAAAACATGTACAAAAACAGAGATGGAGGCTAAAAGTGATAACTTGGTCGAGAAGATTTCATTTAAAGACACAAAATTGGCAATAGAGTAAAATGAAGATTGAGAAATAAATGATGATGTTGATCAGTTTAGCGAGGAGTTGTGCTGTACAAGATAAAGAAGATAAGGGAATGATTGTCATTGAGGAGATTGTGACTCAAAACACTGAAATGGAGACTGGAGTTAATGTGGTTGACTCTAAGAAAGCTTCTGGATGGAAGCAGAAGATAGGAAAGGAATCAAAAACTCTATCAAGTTTTAAGACTGCAACAAAAGCTTTAGGGATGAAGTTTGTGGAAGACGATGTTTGTTTCACTTGTTTCGATAGTATGACCTTTTCATGTGTGACCGCATGTGAGTTTCTTGTACAGTGACATATAATATTAAGAATGGAAGCAAAAAAAAATGTGTTCACGTGTTTCTCCAATTTTTTAGTTGATTTGTGTGTTATGGGGCATATCGATAATTTTTTCCTATGAATTCACAGAGATTGCCCAAAAGCATACCATCCATCTTTTGTTAATAGAGATTAAGCATTTTCAAAGCCAAGGGGATCTGAGATTGTGGTAAGTGTCGCTTTCTATTTCCGCAAGTGTTCAAACGCATAATTGGAAATAAACAGTGAATGTTATATTTTATTGGTTTGTTTAATTGGAATAATATTTTGTAAAAACACCTGCAAGTGTCCTCTGAGTTTTGTAAATGAAGTTTTCATGCGTATAATGAATTTCAAAAACTATAATGTGGATGTGAACTAGTCAGATTACTTAGTTCTCATGTCTAGGTTCTTTTGATATTTTGTTCACATGATAGGTAATTTGATTTCCCATCGACTATATAGCAGTGTTTAGTTGTTACCTTTTTCCAATTTGATCTATGATTTAGCATTCACACATTTCAGGTGTTAGGTATGCAACTACATGATGCGTTAATATTGACTTTCTTCACTGATTACTTTGTCATGTGATCTGTTTGAACTAATATTTCATCGGTTCTAGACATGTTTCTGATTAGTTCTTGTATTAGATTGATTTCGTACTCAATGCTAGAAAATATGTTTTTGACTACTACATGTGTTATTTAGGATCTTTTGAGTCGATGAACTTGTTTAACCATGTCATATCTATGACACTTTTGAAGTTTTTATTGTTGTATAGCTTTTACTCTACTTATGGTATAATTTTAGAAACATATAAGCTTGTATAGTTTGGTATAGTTTGCTCGATTGATGCATTCCAGTTGAAAAGTTCACCATTGATCGTGTTAACAAAAATGAAGCTATTTTTTACTCTGCAAAGTTAATGTAAGTATGACATTTCAAGACATTATATAGTTAAAAATTCTTTATTCCACTTGCAATTCAATATGAGTGCAGTCACATGGAATTATTCACGTTATTGTCTCATTATAAGCAAGCTTTGATTATTAAGTGTACATATAGGGTTTCAAACACTTTGTCATAATATGCTTTAAATGCATGTTAAATTTGGTAAATCCTTTTCTTATCTTATTCAGTAGAATCTAAAAAAACTTTGCCTTTTATTTTTTAAGGTTGTTAACGATGAATTCTCTTATGGAAAACAAGCTGAGAAAGTTTGATCATAATTTTGATTAAATTGCATGTCTATTGTATTGCAAAAATGCCAATTTGAATTTCGTGTACTGAGGCAACAATAATCTGTTACATTCTTCATCTGTAGAAGCATCACCACTTAAGACACAAGCCATTTGAAATTTTATAAGGTTCATAACATAGATGTTGATCTCATGATATATTTTTTTTAATGTCATCAAACTACCAAAGAAGTTTCTAAATTTTGCTAGTGCATTTGTTTGGCTGAACAATTCTTCCAATAGAATGTTTTGGTTTTATGTTTAAATTGTGCTCAAGTTCCATGTTTCAAATTCATATGTACTAGACACTTGTAATAATTTAAAATGTTCAATATAGAGCAGTCTACTTAACTCACAGCCTAAAATTAACCTCTATTTCTTTTTAAAACCTATGTCCTCCAGATCTATTGCTCTATATATTTTATAAATGCCGCATGGTATCATTTTACAACTTTTTTGCTATACTTTTTTTATTTTCCGATATGTGCTTTATTGTTTAATGAATCAAATATTTCTTACTCTTGTAAACCTGCAATCTTTATGTATGTCAAACATTTCTATTATCATGTAGTGTCATATTCTACATACATGTGATATTTTCAATTTTATTTTTGACGAGTTTCTTTGTGCAGTAATATCAGCTTTTGAAATAATCATCTTGTTAGATGGAACATTAGCAAGACAATAATATGCTCCCAAGACTCTTGAATATTCCAATTAATCTTAAACTATTTTTTAACATATACAATTTCTATACTAATAAAAACACAACAAATATAAAATTCGTGCAACACACGTGTCAACGACTAGTTCTCTAAAAAAATTAAGTCTCAAACATGACAGATAAAAATTCAATGATGCCACATATACATCATCTTTTTCATCATTATTTACATTGTGTCATGTAACAACACACCATTGGACAGTTTAAAAAAACTTTTTTTTTCCGTCCACCATTTTTGAAAACAAAAGAAATGCCAATATGAATGTAAGGAAAAGAATGTACAAATAGCATTATTGATAACAATTAGATTATTAATATTTTTTTATAATAATTAATGAAATGTTGATTGTTATTAATTATTAACTTTAATTTAAATATCAATTCACCTTTTAAGTTGAATCAACGGGGGCATAATAATATTTAACCCTGATTGACAATCATTAAAATGATTTTTTTTAAATGAGTTTTGGAATACTGATTTTTGAAAAATGTGTGATTAAAAAGTAGATTTTTTTTGAATGACGTACAAATATTTTATTATGATTATGTGTAGTTAAAAATAAATTTGAAAAAAAATAAGTTTTGTTTAAATGATTGTCAAACAAGCTTAAGTCTTTGTTTGAACTATATATATATACATATATATATATATTCAATGCACATATCTCCATAAATAATTAGGCACGTAAGTTCAAAATCATTCCTAATTTTTGCCCACACATTTTTACAAAATCCGCTCTCAGTTCAAGTTGGTGCTTACCTTTTTAGTTCTTAAAAAACTGATGAGTCATGCTATTTGTGCAACGTTTATTGATAACATCACGCTGGACGACATAACATTCATTCATTTTAAGAACGGTTAAAAATTATCTTTTAAATCAAAAGCTCAGATTTTGCAATACCAAATTGGAAGGATTGACTAAAAAATAGCTATGCCTGCATTTAGTTAATTGATTCATTATGATAAAGAAGAAAACGATACTAGAGGGGTAAGAATGCCAATTGACAAGTGTGGTTAGTTACTCTCACTCTCCATTTGTACTGCATGACATTCCTTTAATTTCATTTGTCCGCGTTTTGATTAAGCAAAATGAATTTATTGGCATATTAATAAATGGGCTCGAACTTTAAAATGTAGATGTTTAGTCAATGAACTTAAATAATATTTAGCTTTTTAGTTCTTGAAATGATTCCTCAATGTGTCAAAAGAAAAATAAAATAAAATTGATTCATTTCCATATGAATGGAAAAGGGGACCTTCGGAGGATTGACCACTAATGATAGGATAAAATATGGATATGCATAAGAAACATAGTGATGTCTATATTCAATTAATTAATTCGTCATGATAGAGAAGAAAAATGACGCACGTACATTACTCGATTTTTGGATTAGTGCCCCTACTCAAGGGGAACGAATGCTTAATTATCTCGTGTCGTCAGATGTACTCTCCATTTGTGAATATGACATTTATTTCGTTCTGTGGGCACACATTTTGATTAATAAGATAAAATGAATTATAAAGCACGTTCATAAATGGTTCATGAACTTCAAAATGACAGCATTTTGTCCATGTTTGACAACCATTATTTGGGAAAAACAATATTTTGAATAGTAATTTTAGAAAAATATGTAGTTAAAAAGTAGAAAAAAAATTGGGATTTACGTGCAAAATATTTTATTGTGTGAAATGTGATTGAAAATGAGTATATAAAAGAAATAATTTTCAAATAATGGTGGTAAAACGTGGGCTTAATATATTTTCCTTTCTAGTCCTTAAAACTGATTCCTTCAATATGAATTGAAAATGGATGCTTCAGATAGGACATTAAATAGGGGGAAGAAATAGGGAAATAGCTACGCCTATAATAAGTCTGGTGATTGGGTAATTATAATATAGCGGCCCTACATTTTACTATTATTATAAAAAAAGTTTATGCCTTTCATTTTTTGATATTTTCACCCTTAATTATATATTTGATTGCTCAAAACATTATTTTCATCAAATTTCTCAATAAAAATCGTGAAATAATGAATGTACCCTCCTACTTAAATAAAACAAAAGAAAGAAAAATAAATAAATAATTATAATAATAGTTCCAATTTTTTTTTTTTAAAAAATACAAACCAACCTCAAATAAATTATTATTATTATTATTATTTTTGAAGAAAAATATCCTTCTTTCTCCATTTTTCTCCTACTCCACAACCACCACCAAAAATGCATAGCCCAATTCCAATCAACCAAAGATCTTTTATTATGAATCTGATGCTAATAGAACATGATAAAAAGGGAGGATAAAATCGCCCACAAATAATAGAATATAGAACAATCCAAATCACAAAACCCACTTCCACTTTACAGAAACACATATTACATCCACATGAAATGCTAATGGTGCATAACTCTGAACATAATGTTGTCCATAATGAATACATTGGGATGTAATATGTGTTTCTGTGAAGTGTAAGTGGGTTTTGTGATTTAAGTTGTTGTGTATTTCATTATTCGCACCGCTCAATAAGAGGTTTTCCTGTGTCCATTATGGACACCATTACCCGTAGCATTTCCCTACATCCACACCAATGAACACATCTCCAAATGAATGTGCTCTTTACAATGACGAAAAATAATTTCAAGACTTACCATGAAAAATGTGGAAATGAAGACTAAAAGGCCATCAAATCAACGAAGAATTGGAAAGATATGAAAGACGCGTAAATGGGTCGGCTTGGTTTAGTATTTGAACTCGAAAAGACTTTGGTTTATTGAAATTGGTCTTTGCATATTTTGGTGGTGGTTGATGGAGAAGGAGAAAAGGAGAGATTTTTTTAATAATTTATTTGGAATTTGTTTGTACATTCTAAGAAAAAAATTGGCACTGTGATTGTAGTTAGTTATTCATTTTTTCTTTTTATTTTATTTAAATAGGAAGGTGTGTTCGTTATTTTACAATTTTTTTATTGAAACATTGGATAAAAATAGATGGACTTTTTTAAAGCAATTAAAGGAGTAATTAAGGGGAAAAATTGCCAAAAAAAATAAAGTATATGGACATTTTTCACAATAATAATGAAAGGTAAGCACGCTAGGTTTTAATTACCTTTGAAAGAAAAATGTGATGTATGGACCATACTATGGATCAATGATCCCACCCGGGAAGAAATGCTAATTGTCCAGTTTCGGTAAGCATACTCCATTTCTAGACATGACATTCATTTCTTTCCATCTGTACACATTTTGATTAGACAAAATGAATTTGTAGGCACTTTTGTAAATGGTTCATGAACCTTAAAATATTAATATTCAGTCAATGAACTTACTAGTATTTACGTTTTTAGTTCTTAAAATTCATTCCTTTGTGTCAAAAGAAAAATAAAGTCCTTGTTTTGCCCCCATTGTAATGGAATTTTTGAAAATAATGTATTTTGAAATAGTAATTTTTGGAAGAATGTGCGAATTAAGAAAGAGGAAGTTTTTTTAATTTACATGTAATATTATTTTATTAAAAATATGTGGTTGAAAATAATAGAGAAAAAATGTAGGGAAAAATTCATTTATCCTACTTTTACTTTACCCTATTTCAAAAATATCAAAACAACTTTTACATTTCAAAAATCAGATATTTTAACATATACATACACATATATAAATATTTATTTATATATATAAATATAAAAAATAAAAAATAAAAAAAACAAAAATATATATATATAAAATTAACCCACCACCTTCACCACCCTTACCGCTCCGGCGACTATTTCGGGGATTGCTCCGGCGACTACTCCGACGACTATTCCAGCGATCGTTCCGGCGACGACTCCAATTCCGATGACTATT
The DNA here is from genome assembly GCA_019097785.1 of Fraxinus excelsior. Taxonomy (NCBI): domain Eukaryota; kingdom Viridiplantae; phylum Streptophyta; class Magnoliopsida; order Lamiales; family Oleaceae; genus Fraxinus; species Fraxinus excelsior. The sequence goes on from CM032623.1 coordinate 31,022,463, forward strand.
CCGATCACCGTTCCAACAACTACTCCAATTCCGGTGACTATTTTGGTGACCATTGATGGTCACAGCTTACCTATTGTGTGGTCACAGTTCAGGTCACAACCAGGTCACAAGTCACAACGCATTGTTATTTGTTTATGATTAATAACATGATAATTTTCATATTTTTTTGTTCGGTCACAACCCAGGTCACAAACTCTGTCTGCATTTGATGGTTAAATTGCAGTTTGAATATTAAATATGAACATGTAAATAGATAGGAGACTTTAGTGTTGTTTAATCATATCTTTTATTTGTTCAAAGTTGTTTGGATTTCAAATCATGGTCGTTGATCAATATTTCAAGTCACAGCCCAGGTCACAAGTTCGCAGCCCAGGTCACAGCCACATGTCACAAGTTCGCAACCCAGGTCACAACTTAAGTCACAAGTTCGCAACCCAGGTCACAGCTCAGGTCATAAGTCACAGGTCAGGTCACAGCCATAATCGCCCATACCAACATCAACTCACCGTGACATCCAGCAACCATCGCCACTACAAACCGCCCCTACCACCGCCAAATTCAATAAAACCAACCCTAAATCATCAATCCACCACCACAAAAACCGCCACCACACAAACATCACCACCGCCGCACCTCATCGGCGATCCGGATCCACCACCAATCTTGGTCACAAACAACACACAGATCTGGACGAACAACGCCACACAGATCTGGACCAACAACTACCATCACCGTCTTACATGCCCTAATCTCACTCCGCCGCTGCTACCACAGCCAACAACTCACCACAACCACCGTCACTAACGTCGCCAACCAAATCTCACCATAATCGTCGTCGTCACCGTCAACACAGCCTAACCAATACTCCACCATCAACACCAATGGCGCCAACACCACCATCACATCACCACTATCACCATCATCAACCAGATCTGAACCCACACCACGGCCACTACAGCCATCACAACCATCACAAACCGACGGGAGACTGTCTAGTGCAAATCGCAACGGGCAACTATCAAGTGCACATCATAGCGGGCGACCTGCAAATCCAAGTTGCTCATTGGAAATTGAAAAGAAATTTGCAACAATCTTCACATTTAGACGAAAATGAGACTACAAACCTTGGATCTGACGGATGAGAAAGGATCGGAAGGTATGCGGCTTGACTGGTCGTAGCCGCCATTGCTCGGAGAGGTAGCGCCACCACTCCACGAAGTCAGCGGAGTGGTGTAGTGGTGGTGGCAGACTTTTTTTTTTTTTTTTATCACAGTGACCGGCTTAGACCGCCTCTGGCGGAGTCCCCACTTTTGCAGCGATTAAGGAATAGAGCAAGGAGGCTTCGAAGGGGGTTCCGATGAAGACTACTTCCAGAGACGCAACAGTAGTTCCACCACCACCGCGTCGTCCGTCAACGCCGCCCTTATCCAATCGTCCTTCATCACCACCGGCAGTGAGCGTCCTTCTTCAGCTATTACAAGATTATGCGAAGTAAGGGGGCTAGGTGGCGCCAGCGGTGGTTGCAAATCCGGGCTGTTCATTGAGAGAGACGGGGCTAACGGCGGCGACGGTGGTATAAAATCTAGCTTGAGAGAGAAGGGGATGAGTTAGGATTTGATAAATAATTTTAGAGGTGGGATGTATATATAAATTAAATTTTATAATGTTATTATTAGTATTTAATTAAATATAATAATTATGTATCTATATATAAAACATCTTATTTTTGAACATTAAAACTTCAAATCTGATTTTAGAACTTGAATCTCCAAAAGTAGGGATCCATGTAATTTCCACAAAAATGTATTAAAATTTTAATGGGCCAAACGTAAGCAAACTAAAATTGGGTAATTTCTATATGAATGGAAAAGGGGTGCTTCGGATATGGAGTACTGCTAGTGAGGTGACAAAAATAGGGAGAAAAGACCCAGTAAGTAGCGGTATTTACATTAAATTAATTGATCCATCACAATAGGAAAGAAAAATGCCACACCGACTGTACTCAAGCTTCGGATCAATGTTCCCATGGGGAAGGATTATGTCTACTTTGTATAGTTAGGTGGTATGATTGCACATTAACGTTGGAAATATTGAATGAAAATACAAATAAGCCGTTTGTCATCAGTTCATCCATTTGAATGAAAATACAAATCAGCATGAAAATAAAAATCAGCCGTTTGTCATCCGTTCATCCGTTTGAAGTTCATCAATTTTCATCTCTTTAATGTTGTAACTTCTTATTCAATGCATTAAAGAGCTGGCTCATCCTCCATGGGTATAAATAGGAGTGATCTCTCGGTTGGAACAACAAGAAAATACAAGTTTTCCTTCTAGCATCAAGTTTCCTTTCCGGGTCTAAGATTTTCTTTTTTATTTCTTTGAGAGATAGAGTGAATCACAGCTAGTTCGTAGGCAGTTAACGTAGTGCAGCGTGAACCGACAACCGATTGTATCCTGAGAATCGAACACCGATCATAATCTCTTGCACTCCGATGACGCGGTGAATTCGATTTAAGGAAACCGTGTAAACACGGACCTTCGCTTTTGGTTTAATTTACTTTGATTCTCCAATATTTTCCCCAACAACCTTAAATCGAATTCCTATTTGGTTAATCAGATTCTTTTTATTTTGTTCTTCTGGTTCTGTAATTTTTTTTTCTTCTTCAGTTCGTGTTAATTTTCCAGTTCATATGGTTTCTAAGTTCTGTCTACCATTTACATTAAGTGCATTGGGTAGATTTTAAGTAGATCAAGATTGAAAGATGAAAAAAATAACCGTCTCTACATATTTTCAAAAAAAAAAAATGATGGTTTTGCATGGTTTTTATCTACTAACATGGTTTATATTATTTGATAATGATTATTGATAATGAGTACATGATTATATCATTTGGTAATGATTAGTTAACTTTTGACAATTATTAGTTGATGATTATTTACTTTTTGCACAATGATTAGCATGATTGCCTCATCATTAGATTATTATTGTTTACTTTACCTTTTAGATGAACTTTTATTTTCTTTTTATTTTTCTTATTTATTTCTTTTAACTATTTAATTTAATGTGATATATAACTTTTAATTATTTTAATTACTAGTCATTGACACGTGCGTTGCACGAATTTTGTATTTGTTGTGCTTTTATTAGTGTAAGAATTTTAAAAAAAAAGTAATCTAAGATTTATTAGATTATTCAAGAGTCTTCAGAGCATATTAAAGAAACTCACTAAAAAAATTGAAAACATTACGTGTATGTAAAACATGGCAGTACATAATAATAGAAATGTTTGACATACATAAAGATTGCAGATTTATAGGAGTAAAAAATATTTGATACATTAAATAATAAAGCATACATCAAAAAATGAAAATGTATAGCAAAAATGTTGTAAAAGGATACCATGAAGCATTTACATAATAAAAACCCATGAGTTAAAATGGAACTTACATGTGTATGCTAAGACAAAATGTATAGTTTTTGCATTGTAATTTCTGCTTTTTTTCTTAGTTGTTTATAAACGTCAGGATATGAATATACAATAAATATTAAAATAATTGTATTAAATCAACTAAAGCACCTATCTAACCCCTAAAAAAAATATAAAACAAATCCAATGAGTATATGTTGGTATTCTTTGATATTCGAATTATCAAAATAGTTGGATTACCCATGTCGGACACGACATGGGTATGAGTATGAGATATGTGTCGGATCCTCAAAGTTTCAACCGGACACTTCGTCGTTTTTGCTTCTTCTTCCTTTTTTTTTTTTATTTTCTCCTCCTTTTTGCTATTTGCAAACCTAGAGTCGCCATCGATAGGGTGGAGAAAGGTGGCGACGCTTGGTTTTTCCTTCTTTTTCTTCTTCTTTCTTTTTTCTTTCAATTTTTCTCTCTCTGTTGCGGTTAGGATTTTGTTTGTATAAAATGAAAATAGATTTTATATAGTGCTACTTAGTGCTCAACTAAGTTTTAGGAATGAGTGTTCCTCAACACAACCGACAAGTTAAGATTATGGACTAATTCTCATCACATAATTCGTTAACAGGATTCGGTTAATTTCGATTACTTTTACATGTAAAATCTAAAATATTGCAATGTCTTTTATTCAGACTATTTAGTGTGAAGCCTAGAAAGAATAGACCTCTTCAAAACGTTTCAGATTTAACAAAGAATCCAAATTCTTCTTTGACATGGATTGTCATAAACCCTGGCATAGTAATGCAATTAAGTTAGAAATCTATATAACCAAGCACATGCTTACCGAGTGAGATAGTGCATTGACACCTTAAATGAGCTTCCAACATAATTTCAGGTGAGCTTATGATACTAACCGTGTACTCAAGGCCCAAAAAAATCCAGCTTTACTAATCAAACCCAATTCAACATTAGGTTAAAAGGGTTACTTGCCCTTATATAAGTTGGAACAGTTAAACATAAGATAAGTTAAACATAAATCTTCATATTTCATAACTCCAAAATAAATAAAATAATTGTGTAACTTCATTTCCATTTGTAGAACTTCATCCAATTCAGCATTAGATTAAAAGGGTTACTTGCCCTTATATAAGTTGGAACAGTGAAAACATAAGATAAGTTAAACAGAAATCTTCATATTTCATAGCTCCAAAATAAATAAATAAATCGTGTAACTTCATTTCCATTTGTAGAACTTCATCTCATAAGCACAACACATCTCAAGGAACTTTATCCTTACAAATCAAATTCAGTTTTGCTAATGGGCCATAGCACTATCTTAATACATAAAAAAATTCTTCAAAAAATATAGTATCAGCTACTCATTCATCTAAATGTTAGGATCTTCCCCTTTCAATTGAGTTTTTACAACTCTTGATTGCTTAAGTTTCTAGCAAAATTCCTAGCTAGTTGTCTAATTGCAACTATGCAATTAAGTTATGCCGCATTTTTCTTCTCTTCGGAAACCAATCCCTACCACTGAACTTCTAGACCCACTTATAAATAATATTTTCCCATCTTTCAATATATTTGTCAATAAGGCATAAAAAAACAGTTCACGCTTTGCGGACACGGTGTCCGTTCGTGTCCGCGTAAACCCATAGCAAAAAAAAAAAATAAATAAATAAAAAGAAAGAAAGAAAAAAAACACCTTAATTGTTAGCACTATTTAAAAAAAAAAAGTCCACACCGCAGACACGGACATGATATGCCGCACAACGCGGATTTTTTTCTTTTTTTTAAGGAGTGCTTTAAGATGGTTTTTTTTTTTCCTTTTTTTTCTTTTGCTATGCTAAAAAAAACATCTACGCTCCACGGACATGGTGTCCGTTCGTGTCTGCGTAAACCCATAGAAAAAAAAAGGAAAAAGGAAAAAAATCATTTTAATTGTTAGCACTGTTTAAAAAAAGTCTTTACATCCGTTTGTGTCCTTTGATTTATTAAATAATAAAGCATGCATCGAAAAATGAAAATATATAGCAAAGAAGTTGTAAAAAGAGGTTTCCAACCTCTGTTTCTATTTTGAAGAATTTGATTTTATCTTCTCTGTAATGGAAGACAAATTGAAAATTAGTTCCAAAACAGAAGGCAAGTTGTAATACTTGTATATATTCATTAATTGAAGCTATGACATTGTTTTATGTTTGAGTGAGTATTGAATTTGATTTCATTTTCTCTAAGAAAAGTAAATAAATAAACAAAGGTCGTAAAAAACTTAATATTTGTTAAGCATTTAAACCCAGATGAAATGTCAATTAACAAACAAAAAAAAACAAATTGTGTTTGTGTGCGTGTGTGTGTGTTTGAGAGAGATGGACTAAGTACAGATGAAGCACCAAAGATTAACAAAATTTCATAATTTATTTATTTGTTTATTATTGTTATGCAAATGGTCTGCCGTTTCGAAACGGGGATCGATTTGTCCAGGTCGCTGGGTTGAGGGGGCAATGGGGGCTCGGAGGCAACGCCCCGAAAGGAGGGGATCGACGTGCTCAGTCAGCTTGCGGGAATCGAGGGGGCAACGTCCCCAATGGGGATTGACTTGACCGGTCAGGTCGAGGGAGTAGAGACACGGTCTTCGCGCGGAGTCTTTGCGCCATTTTTTTCTTTTAAATAACAATTAAGATGTTTCAATTCATCACTTTAGCTTTTTCCTACTCATAAATTAAACAATATTTCGAAAGGTTGTTTGAGTTCTATGAACGAACAATTTCTTTTGGCTCTGTCATTCTAAGAGCATGTTGGGTAGAGATTAAAATCCAATTAAAATAGAAAATATAGTCGTTATTGGATCCCACCCATATAATAAAAGTCAATAATAACAACTAGTTTTTTAATTTTAATCTCTACCAAGCACGCTCTAAATATATGTGTTTATAAACGAGAAGAAAGAATAATGCATAGAATAAATACCTAACTATTTAAACTACAATGTCGTTTTTATCACAGGAAAAAATGATGTGGAAATGGAAATGGATATAAAACGTATAAAATTGGAGGACTGAAGATGTGAAAACTGAGAAAATGAACAATAACTTCTCATTGGTTACTGTGCATCTACAGTATCCAAAAACCGACTTTTTTTTTATATAGTAGTGATTTAATGTTTGTTTGGGTTAGTTGGCGTCTACACATGCAATTCGTTTAACATGTAGACAATTTTAATGAGCACATCAATATTACATCTTCCACATAAACACACTCGCGAATAGAATTCATCCGATGACCATTTTAACGCAATGAACTTAAGTTCAATGGCCATTTGGAAACTTCATGAAATTGGGTGGATAGGCCGTGACGAAGTGTATAATTCAATGGTTAATAAAACATATAACTCTTCATTTCGTTCCATAACATATTTTGATTACGCAAAATGAAATTTTTATGCATGTTTTTAAGAATCATGCTACAGTGCCAGAATAATTAATACAATTATTGATATAATGTGACATGACCATCTATGACTGAAATGTTTAAAATAGAGCTATTTTTTTCATCAAATCACCTCCCGCCATCTAGGATTCCTCACGGCTTTGACATTATTATTTCGGTAAAGTGGTTTTAACCTTTTTTTTTTTTTTTTAACGGCTAATGAACTTTAAAATGTCAACATTCAGTCAATAACTTTAGCATCAATTTAGGCTATGTTTGATCCCTATTTTTTCAAAATTCATTTTCAATCACACATCCTCATATAAAATAATTTTGTATATAAATTCAATTTTTTTAATATTTTTTGTTGACACCGACCTCCGAGGTCGTTGAGCTCGGACTGTCATGTCCCAATGAGGACGAGGAAATGGGAGTTCGGTTATGCGAGATCAGGTCGGCAGGAGCATAGCTTCCCCAACAAGCCATTGTAGTCTTCCAAGACGCTACAGTGGCTAATGATTACGGATCACTGACAAGATCTTTGGGCATCAAACCAAAGAGATACACGTGGAAAGGTCCTGTGTCAGCGCCCACCTATTCCTCCAATCAGAAACCTTAGCCTACTTTAGTAGACAATGCATTTACTACCTGGATCAACAAGTCTCATCGTCCTCAGTCAACAGTACAACGTTAAGGTCGGGCGCCAATCCCGTTAGGACAACACCCCAATCAGCTCGGCTCAGTCTCTGGGTTGATAAGACATAAGGATTAGACGTTGTTATGTTTCTACTATAAAAGGCTCAGAAAACAAAGATGGCGGGGGAGGCAGACAGAAAATCTAAAGGAATACATTAAGGAGAAAAACCCCAGCGAACCCTTTGAATATTCTAGACTATCTGTAAAAAAGAAGTAATTGTTTCAGAGACAATCTAACATTCTTCTTCATTGTATCTTTTAGACTACTTTCTGCACTCTTAGTTGGCCTTAATCTTGTTCATGCAATTTTGAACGTCAACATTTTTAATTACACATTCTTGAAAAAATAATATTTCAAAACACATTTTCTCTAAAAAGAAATAGTCTCTAACATGGTAGATAAAAAATTAAAATTTTAGTACTTTTTTAAAAAAAATTAATGAAATGTAGATGGTAATTAATTATTAACTTTAATTTAACTATTAATTCACATTTTAAGTTGAAACAAATGGGGGGCATAATAGTAATTAGCCCATGTTGACCACCATTGTGTGTGTGTGTGTGTGTGTGTGTGTGTGTTTTTTTTTCTTTTTGATAAAATGAATTCTGGAATAATGATTTTTGGAAGATGTGTAATTAGAAAGTAGGAAAATATTTTGAATTGACGTACAAAATATTTTATTGTGATTATGTATAGCTGAAAATAAATTTGAAAAAAAAAGAATTTTGTTTAAATGGTTGTCAAACATGCTTAGTCTTTGTTTGAACTCCGTTGCGTAACATTTTTTTTAAACTCATCTTCAATGCACGTATGATGTATCTCCATTAAAGTTGTCAATAAATTAAATTTTGATCTGAATTCGATGAAATTAACGAGAGATAAATTCAAAGTCTCGGTCCGATAACATGATCAAGATTCGAATCCGATAATCCGTTAACTAAATGGATCAAATATAAATATATGTCAATCCAATCTGTAGCAATCATATCCAATTTGTTATAAATAATTGTGTCGGTAAAATATTTTTAAGACATGTTATTTGTGACTAAAATAAATTTAGAATAAAAGAGTAATCAAATTCAAAACATAAAAAAATTGAAAATTTTATAATTATTAAATCCGTTTAAGAATTGGAAAAATTAAATAAATAAAAAAGTTGATTCCAACAATTTTGTTTTCTAACTTCTATAATTTCGGATTAGATTATGGGATCGGATATCCGATAACACGGTAAAACGGATATGAATTTAACAATCAAATATCCGTTAGATTATTATATCCGATTGGATCGAATAATTATTCTTATCAAATCGGATCGAATATAGGCATATTCGATCCATATCCGATCCATTTACAGCCCTAATCTCCATAAAATAATTAAGCATGGAAGTTCAAAATCATTCCCAATTTTACAAAACCCGTTCTCAAGAAATGAAATTCAAATTGGTGCTTACTTTTTTAGTTCTTACAAAAATGACGCGTCATACTATTTGTACAACATTGATTGACATCTTTGGTTGACAACTTCACATTCATATATTTAAAAAACTGTTAAAAATTATTTTTTAAATCAACGATTCAGATTTTGACAACACCAAGGTTGTCAACGATGATTATCAACAAGTGTTCTACAAATAATTCAAAATTGATTCTTTTAATGAAAGGGAAAAAATAGGAAGGGTTGTCTAAAAAATTAGCTATGCCTACATTTAATTAATTGATTCGTTATGATAAAGAAGAATACGATTCAAACTAGGGTGGGCTGTATATAGTTCAATTCGATTCTAAAGAGAACCGAAATGAATTGAACTCGAATTTTCGGATATTTAGTAAATGAAACCCTCATATTCAGATTTAATTATGGAACTGTTCGGGTTCAATTCCATTTGGTTCTCGAATCCCTTACGATAATTACACTTTTTAGTATTTACAACAACAATACATTAATTCAACTAATGACATGTTCAATCTTAATTTTTACAAAATGATGTAGTCCAATCACGTGATAACTTTCGTGTCTCTCTTTGTTAAGTTCTTCATAGATTTGACCGTTAAATCCCAAGAAGAAGAAAATAATGAGCTTCCAATTCAATTTCTCCAAAACTGCAGAAACGACAATGCGGTAGAATAAGATATTTGGGTAAAATTTAGGTCAATTTGATTAAATTAGACTTGGAATGGAAATTAGAAATAGGAAAATCATATTTTGAATTTGTGCTAAATTAATTAGTTAGCAAACTTATTTAGAAAAAAAATAAAACAATTTGCCATATTTAAGATAAAAAAATTAGGGAGATTCAGTTATCGACTCAGATACCCGTTCACATATTTAATTTAAGAAGAATAACTCGATTTGAATCAGCTAAACCTCTATTGACAAGTGTAGTCACTAGTACTCTCCATTTGTAGACATGACATTTCTTTCATTTCACCTGTCCAGGTTTTGATTAAGCAAAATGAATTTATTTGCATGTTAATAAATGGTCTCGAACTTTAAATGTAAATATTTAGTCAAGAACTTAATAATATTGCTTTTTAGTTCTTGAAATTGATTCCTTAATGTGTGATTATGCCCAAAGAATAATGCGGTAGTTATAGTACAGCTTTGAGGTGCCGTATCCACAGGAAGATTGTTGAATGAATCAGGAAGTTCAATAATTTAGAGTTCTCGTGAATTGATCTCAAAGAATTTGTTTATTGAATTAAAATATGAATATCAATGGATGAAATGATGGGATTAAAATCAAAATGTAGAATAGTGAAGCATCGAAATTCTCTCAATTGGATTAGATCAATCAATATCAATAATTCATGCAATTTATACTCAATTAGAAGTTTTCATCCTAACTCTCTAATTGGAGGATTTAGCAATTCAAATCAATTTAACTCCACATGTAATTCTAAAATTTAGATTTCCTAGATCAAATTCTCATTTTTGTTTATTGAAATCAAATTAAAAAAACGACCATATATTTCTAAAATATAGCAGTGATTGAATCACATCAATAAAGTATTTGGAATTTAAACTCAAACCAGTATTTCAATTGTTCAATGGAAGAAACATGACTAATTCCAATAAAAACTTAATAAAAGTTAAATCAAACTCAAATCTAATTCATAAAGAGGAAATATAAACCATAGAATTGTTTGATCAAGGAAAAAACACATTACATGAATATATGATGCCGAAATTTCCAATTTCAATCGAGTTCCTTCATAGTTTCACCAAACGATTTAGTTTTTTATGAGTGTCTTGAGCAAAAAGAGATGAAAGAATGATGAAGAATGAAGAATGGGACTTTTTGGAACGTTTTGGGGGTCATTTTGGGTTGATAAATCGCGCCACAATAAGTTACCATAAATGGTTGAGTCGTAGAAGGAAACAAAAAATTTCGTAAGGTATAAACTCATGCAGCCGCATGGAACAAAGAATTGCTATCCTTGGATTCTCGATAGATGACCATGTGGCTGCATGGTTTTATAACCATGTGGCCGCATGGTTATAATGTTTGCCTGTCAGATAGCTTTTAGTATTTTTGTCATATCTTCATCTCCCGATATCCGATTTAGATGATTCAAGATGCATTGGAAAGATAACTCAAAGGGATACAACTTTGATACAAATACCATTTTTGAATTCGATCGTGTTTCATATCAAAATCTGGTCTCAATATGAGAATGAAAATTAATTCAGAACCTTCCAGCTTGATAGTTAATATATGACAATGTTTTGACTATATTTCATCCATTTGACTCATTTATTTATCCCATGACCTCTAACACTCTCGAATCTTCATCATAAGGTTAGAAACAAGTTTAGAGTATTTTCACTTTAGTCCCTAAACTTTTGTTTTCCCCACATTTTGGTCATTTTTCACTTGTTTCTCCTTATTTCAGCTACATTCATCACTTTGTCATGCAAAATACAAATTACATAGAATTAAGCTATATTCCAACATATTAATCAACAATCTTCCATATTTTGACGCTGAAATAAGTGTGTAAAAATGCATTTATCAAACTCCCACAAACTTGAACTATTGTTTGTCCTCAAACAAAAATATAACTCAACTCTACGTGCAGTATGATCTAACCACATACTGTGTTTCAGGTTTGGAATTTGGTAATCAAACAAATGAACAATTACAATGGTGTAATATTTAAATCAATCTTTACCTGTTATATGCATAACCCGACTTGTGTGTGTGAAAACTCATATTGACATGTTAAGGTTGTGATTGGTTCAACACCTGACCCACAGTAGTCAAATATATCATTTCTTCGCTCGAGAGATACACTCCCCAAACTTATGTTTTTCACTCAATTTTCTCGAGGTGCATCCTAAGTTGAATTTACTCAATTATATCCTTACTCTCTCTTAGCTTGGATAAACCTCACTCCTACAAGTTCACACTTCAACAAGTTGAGATTTTCCTATATTTTTTATTGCTTTAACCCTTAAAACTAGACTGAGTTACTTGCTTCTTATCAAATTTGTAGTTTTGTCAACTAGATGCCTGGGCGTAATCAATGTATTTGAGTATATTTTTTTCTTTTCATTTTCATGTTTTGTTCAATTTTTTTGAGTATTTTTGCTTTCTATGTAATCCATGTTACGAGCTTTAAACCGATAACTTCCAAATCAGATAACCATATGACACCTAATTTTAAATCACTCTCATATGCTTAATCACCCGAGTTATATAAGCTCGAAAAAATATTTTTTATGTACTCAAAGATTAGTGTATTGTCCTTTTTCTTTTAGACATCCAATTTCTAAAACTAACCTCTAACTTAAAACTCTCACCTCGTTAGGTTTTAGACAATCCACACAATATTTTCATGCACGGAATCCCTATTTATCTCAATGTTCCCTTGTAACAGTTCATTCATCTCCGAACTAACCTATAGTTGGATTATAGAGTAATACACTAGAGGTTACTTGGGTTTAGATACTACGTTCAACTATCATCTACATAATGAACCGCATCACTAACTCAATATGCCAAACATAAGTAACGTGCATAGAGAATGTCAAGTTTTACATAAACAGGTTTAGACTAATCCAATAACACACTATTTCTATCATTCACAGCTGATACCTATTCCAATAATCACATAATAGCCGGCATAGTTACCAAACTCACACAAGCATTTAAAACTATAATTATGACATAATGCTAAATGGTAAAAGTTGAAAATTATATATATATATATATATATATATATATATATATATATATATATTTTTTCTTTTTTTTTAATCCACAATCATGCAAAAATTGCAGTAAAATGATGAATGTTGTACTTATGCTCACAACATAATCCAAACATGCAATTCACAACATGAGGTCCAAATGAAGAGATATCACAAAAAATGATGCAGTAAATCATCATACACTTGAATGATAGGAAGCCTGAAAGTACTTAATGAACTGGTAATACAAAGAAAATACTAAAAATTAACTAGAATATAAATACAAAAGTAAACAACAAAAGAAAAGAACGAACTCACATTGGGTTGCCTCCCAAGCAGTGTCTTTATTTATTGTTGTTGGCTCGATCCAAAGTATCCTCCTTCAGCCCGCATCCAGTAAGCGTGATTTCAATTTTCTTTGCAGTGCACGAAGCTCCTTGGACTTAATCACCAATGATGTTTCTCCGTCTCCTTCAAATACATGTGTGAGGTGACTAAAGGAAAACTTGAAGTCAGGAGTGGGGGCCTGCAACAGAAAAGGTAAAGTCCTCTCGTTAGAAATTGGTAATGTAAAATAAGAACTATTACCTGACTCTTGATCCTCCATCTCAAGATATTTATTGATGGTGATGTCTAATCCATCCGGTTCTAGAATTTCTTGTGCTGGTCTAAGAAATATATTATCAGCTACCTCTTGAGTGATTGCTTCAATCATGTGGGTTTGATGACACTCATCATCCTCCTTTAACTGCTTAGTAATATGAAAAATGTTGACTTCTAGAGTCATATTCTCAAATGATAGTTTCATGAGACCATTCCTACAATTAATCAGAACATTAAAAGTAGCAAGGAAAGGTCTACCAAGGATAATGAGAATTTTAGAATTAACATTCACATCAGTTTTTACATCCAAAACCAAAAAAATCACAGGGTAGTAAAATTTATCAATTTGAACTAAGACATCCTCAACTACTCACCTGGATCTAATAGTGGACCTATCAGCTAATTGTAGAGTTACAGATGTAGGCTTCATCTCACCTAACCCTAACGACAAGTAAATAACATAGGGCATGAGATTAGCACTAGCCCCTAAATCTAGAAGAGCTTGTCCAAACTCATGATTCCCCAATGACATAATACACATTAGGACAACCAAGGTCCTTAGACTTTGGTGGGACTCTTTGTCCAATCACCACACTTGCTTACTCAGTCAAGAAATCCATTTTCTTGACATGATGTTTCCTTTTTAAAATGCACAAGTCCTTAAGGACTTTAGCATATATAGGAACCTGAGAAATCACATGTAAAAGAGGTAGGTTTATTTTTACTTGCTTTAAATGTTCTAAGATCTCACTATGTTGACCAACAGATTTTGAGGTAGACTTAAGAGCTTGTGGGAAATGTACTCTCACTGAATTTTTCACTACCTCCTCATTAGGGTTACTCTCTTCATGCTTACTAGACATTTTTTTCAGTTTTCCTAGGTTTAGGAATTGGTTCTATAACTTTCTCTGATCTTGTGGTTATGACATTTACTTTCCTAATATTATTTTCATTTGAACCCGAGGTTTGTATTATGTGTTGCCCTTTAAGATTTAGTTGAGCTTGAGTTGGAAATTTCTCCCGTTCCACTACAACTAAGGCACTAGTTAATTTGGACATATGATTTTTGATTTCCTTAATTTTCTCAACAATTTGGGTAATCATAGTCTCAGATTTTTGATTGGTTTTACTTTGTGCCTCAATGAATGGATGTAGGAGTTCCTACAAGTTGTGGGCTGGTACGAAAGTGTATTAAAAATCTGGGTAGCTGGGTAGGTTGTTGGTTTTTAGATTTCCAGTTGAAGTTGGGATGATTCCACCACCCCTATTTATAGGTATCAGAAAAGGGAATATAAGGTTTGTTATATGTGCCTAAGGCATTGCAATGTTCCTCATAAACCCCCCCATCTCAGCTAGAGTGAATTCTACCACACACACCACATGGTCTAGAAGACTCAACACGGGCAATGGTAGGTGTAGGCTTTGAATTCTTTGTACGTATGGTTTCAATTTCTCTAGTTAAGGCTTCTATTTTAGCTCTAAGACTATCTTCTTTTCTCAAATGATAAACGTTTGCACTAGAAGTATTTCATACGGGTCATGACTTATTAGTGTTATCAGTGGCATTGGGGCTAGTCCAGGTGTGAGCTTTTTCAGCTAGATCATCTAAGTACTCTTAAGTCTGTTAGGATCTTTTTGTAAAAATTCACCGTTACGCATCATCTCAATAAATTGACGCTCCCTAGATGTTAGTCATTCATAGAAATAATCCACTATTCACCAGCTCTCATAACTATGATGGGGCAAAGAGCTTGTAACTCTTTGTATCGCTCCCATGCTTGGTATAAGGTTTCCCTGTCTTTTTGAGTGAATGAAGAAATTTGTTTCTTCAAAGTACTAGTTTTACGATGAAAAAAATATTTGCTGAAGAAAGCTTGAGTCATTTCATCCCATGTTCTAATCGAACGTGGTCTCAGCGAATACATCCAGCATTTTGCTCTATTTTTAAGTGAAAATGAGAAAAAATTAAGCTTGAATGCATCCGCTGTACCATGTTCATTGTGGAAGGTTGCGACCACCTCCTCAAATTTCCTAATATGTATGTATGGATTTTCATTTTCAAGTTCATGAAAAATGAGAAGAAGTTAAATCATTCCCGGTTTAAGATACATACGTGGCATATTAGGTGAAAAAATAATGTATGATGGTATGGATGTGCGTGTGAGATGAAGATAATCATGTAAAGTCCTAAAATGTACATCATGCTCACTATCAAGCATGATATTATGTGATGAAGTGTTAGTTTTAACAGATGTAGTCATGTCTGTCAGCAGATCTTCCATACTCTCCTCGATACTTGCTCATGAAACACAAGTAAAAAAAGTGAAAATAAGAAAAATACAATAATGAAAATTAAACTAACTAAAAATGAAAGTAAAGGAACGGTGTCATCATTTTCAGTCTATCCTTGCGTATTTTGTACCGTTTCCTCGACAATGACGCCAAAGTTTGATTACACCCAAAGAATAATGCGATAGTTGTAGTGTAACTTTGAGGTATTGTATCTACAGGGAGATATATGAATGAATCAGGGAGTTCAATAATTTAGGGTTCTCATGAATTGATCGCAAAGAATTTGTTTATTGATTTAAAATGTGAATATTAATGGATGAAATGATGGGATTAAAATCAAAATGTAGAATAGTGAAGTATCAGAATTCTCTCATTTGGGTTGGATCAATCAACATTAATAATTTATGAATTTTCTACTCAATTAGAAGTTTTTATCCTAACTCTCTAATCGGAGGATTTAGCAATTCAAATCAATTTAATTCCACATGTAATTTCAAATTTTAAATTTCCTAGATCAAATTCTCACTTTTGTTTATTGAAATCAAATTCAAAAAAACGACCATATATTTCTGACATATAACAGTGATTGAATCACACCAATAAAATATTTGGAATTTAAATTCAAACCAATAATTCAATTGTTCAATGGAAGGAACATGATTAATTCCATGAAAAACTTAATAAAAGTTAAGTCAAACTCAAATCTAATTCATAAAGAGGAAATATAAACCCTAGAAATGTTTAATCAATGAAAAAACACATTACATAAATATATGATGTAGAAATCTCCAATTTTAATCGAGTTTCTTCATAGTTTCACCAAAAGATTTAGTTTTTCACGAGTTTTTTGAGCAAAAATAGATGAAAGAATGATGAAGAATGAAGAATGAGGCTTTCTGGAATGTTTTGGGGTTCTTTTGGGTTAAGAAATCTCGCTACAATAAGTTATCATAAGTGATTGAGTCGTAAGAGGAAACCAAAAATTTCCTCACAGAAATGATCTATGCGGCTACAAGGTATAAATCCATGCGGCCGCATGGAACAAATAATTGTTACCCTTGGATTCTCGGTAGATGACATGTTTGCCCGTCGGACGGCTTTCAGTATTTTTGTCATATCTTCATCTTTCAATGTCCGATTTAGATGATTCAAGACGCGTTGGAAAGATAACTTAAAAGGGGTACAACTTTGTTTCAGATACCATCTTCGAATTCGATCGTGTTTCATATCAAAAATTGGTCTCAATATGAGGCTGAAAATCGGTACAAAACTTTTCAGCTTGATAGTTGATATGTGATAATGTTTTGACTATTTTTCATCCCTTTTACTCATTTCTTCATCCCATTGACCTCTAACACTCTCGAATTTTCATCACAAAGTTAGAAACAAGTTTAGAATATTTACACTTTAGTCCCTGAACTTTTATTTTCCCCCCATTTTGGTCATTTTCACTTGTTTCTCCTTATTTCAGTTACATTTATCACTTTGTCCTGCACAACACAAATTATATAGAATTAAGTTATATTCCAACATATTAATCAACAATCTTCCATATTTTGATAGTGAAATAATTGTGTATAAATGCACTTATCAATGTGTCAGAGGAAAAATAAAATAAAATTGATTCATTTCCATATGAATGGAAAAGGGGACCTTCGGATGAGGAGTAACCACTAATGAGAGGATAAAATATGGATAGGCCTAAGAAACATAGTGATGTCTATATTAATTAATTAATTCGTTGTGATAGAGAAGACAAATGACGCACGTACATTACTCGATCTTTGGATTAATGCCCCTACCAAGGGGAATGAATGCTTAAATTGCCTTGGGTCATCAGAAGTACTCTTCATTTGTGAACATGACATTCATTTCGTTCTGTCTGTACACATTTCGATTAATAAGATAAAATGAATTTATAAAACATGTTCATAAATGGTTCACGAACTTCAAAATGTCAACATTTAGCCCCTGTTTAGCAACCTTTATTTTGGAAACCAATGTTTTGATTAGTAATTTTAAGTTAATGTGGGTTAAAAGTAGGAAGAAAATTTGGATTTATGTGTATGATATTTTATTATTTTAATGTGTGGTTGAAAATGAAATATAGATTTTTTTTTTTTTTTCAAATAATGATTGTCAAACATGGATTTAATAATAATTATATCGATCCATTTCACTTAAAAATCAAGATTGCACTCCTGGATCAAATGAAATTATCGAAGCAAGATATAATCCTATAATTATATCCTTCGACTATCTTGCCACAAGTCAACCTTATCCGATCGATATTATATTGGAGCCGACCTTCTTGCCATCCAAAACGTATTAGCCTCCCAGCCTTGTTTTCATAAACCAAATAAATTGTGATCGCCTCACAATATAAAGTCCAACAATTTCATAGTCGATCTACTGAGCTCGAGTTTATTTGATTAATAAGTGATTAACGGATTCCATATTGCAAATATATGTTTCAAAATCGTTTTGTCGTGATTTACAAAATATTAAGGTGTTGATTTTCTGAACAAGATCCCTCTCATTGTCGCTCAAAGAATATAAACTAGCAATGATCATGAATAAGACATTTACTTGGTCCTATTCAATGTGTATTTATAGATCTAGACATCCTAATAAGCACAATACAATTTCATCAAGATAAAACGTCCAACTCTATTTACCAATTGCGACAATGAATTTCGTTCACGTTGCAGATCGTACCTCATTATATAAACCTATCAAGTGTACAAATTTGTAACATATCGTATGATCATAAACAAATAGATTAATTATTCAAATCAAATATACGATAAAAGATAAAACTAAATTTATATTTATAATAAAGTCGTTTACGAAAATACTATTTTAAGGCACTAAACTAACATCATCTAGTCTAGTTTATTAAATTGTAAATTTTAACTAAATTATTTATATTTTAATGTTTGAGCAATTTCTAATGTTCAATGGCAGCGTTGGTATGAATCATCTTACAATTATAACAAATCATAGATCAATTCAAGCACGATACTATAGTTTAACGAAAGTTTTTGGTCAAACTCTTATTTTTTGAATAAGAAATACGAGTTGAAGACCAATATTGCAATTTACCCTATATAAAATTAGGAAATTTTAGTATGAAAATTTAAAATTTCAATGAATTATGCCAATGGTACATTTTTATTACATTGTTTAAAAGTGTTGGTCGGAAAAGTGTGTACGTGTTTTTTTTAAAACTATCCAAATCGATCAAAAAAATTTGTGAAATAAGATGTACCCTTCTCTCCCTCTACTACTTTTCATTTTTGACTCCATTTGATAGGGTAGATTTTCCATGGAAAATGATTTTTTTTTTAATTTTTATTTTTCACCTTTTGTAGTGTTTGATAGACAAAATTTTCTCGGGAAAATATTTTCCAACTTTCCAAATTTTCTACCTTTTTGAGGAAAATAAATTCTTGATATTTTGGTGGGTAAATATTTTTCAAGCTTTTTTTTTGACAATTTGAAAAAAATTCTAGACACAGTGGTAAAAAAAATCATTTTTATTGATAGTTTCAATGCAAAACAAAGCCAAACAAATGATATTCAGTGTGTTTTTTTTTTTTTTTGTAATGGGAATAAATTCTAGACCCAATAGTAGAAAATTATACAATTTTCATAAAAAACGAAGCCAAACGAATATCAAACTTTTAACATTTTCTATGAAAATTATACCAATCAAACACAATTAATTACAATTTTTAGTAAAACAATTTTTAAACAAATCAATTCTGTGTCATTTTCCACGTTTGCAATCAATTTTTCTTGATCGTCGCCGTACAGTAAATCCCACCTTTTAAAGACACCGCAAAACAAGAGACAGTACATGACATTACCTCACCTACTCGAGATCTTCTGCTTTGATTTCCAAAACTCAGTGATCTCGCAATCTCTGGTCCTCCAAAAATCTCCATCTTTCATTGAACTGTTTCAGTTCTGAATCTTCTGATACATTACACATGGGTATGCCTGCGATCCATTTGAACCTCAACACTTCTGTTAATTCATTTTATCAAAAAACCTCCAATTTAATGATTTCTTGTTATTTATGAGAAATATACTAGGGCTGAGTAAATTTATTTTTTACTATAGCTTATTTGCTTGTATTTTTATCATCATACGGGCTACTATGTACTTTCCCTGCATTTTGGTTCTTAACTGCTTTGCTTTATTGGTAACTATTTATGTTTTAAGTAGTGGTTTGTGCTTTGAATTCGGGTACTTTGGGGGATTGATTTCGGGTTTTATTGGGTTGGATTGTGATACGACTGTCATTGGATTTGAATTTGATATGATGGCGTAATCACTGTTTTCTTGGCTCTGGTGTCGTGGTTTTAACTGGATTGGAGCTCATGCATGTTGTTTGCTAAGAGACTTCAAGACTTGGCAGTTAAGAGTCATGTAAATGATCTGATTTTTAATTATATTGGAACCCCACAAAATGGTGGAGAAGAATTGACAATGAATCATCTGTCTATTCAACCGATCTTATTTCTTTACTTTATTCAGTTAGGGCTAGTTCCTTAATTTATTTTTGAAATTTAAAATAAAAAATTGTTTCAACCCAATTTATTTACTATCCTCCATGTGTTTTGATAGTGTCAAAACACTTTTGCTGACAACCATTGAAACTTTCCTTATGTTTTGATTATATAATGGATTTGAGGAGCTGGAAGAGTTATCTTCTTTCCTTCTCCATTGGTGGGTTGAAACAGTTTATTCATTACTGTTTGAAAAATAACTCAAGAGAATAGCCTTAACCGGATAAAATATTTACAGAAACCAAGTCGAGCAAATGCCATTCTATTTTCAAATTTTCTCCGCTGTTTTTTAGGGGTCGAAATAAAAATTCTTATTCTACAAGGTAATCGGAAGCAATTTTTTGATTCTTCTACTGTGAGACGTTTCCTTTATTCTTGTTCTGATTGGTAGCGGACTCAGATGTCCACAATGCATTTAATTGGTTTCTGAAGTTAAGAGTTCTGTTCTAATAACACTACAGTTCTTGCTAATACAATTGCTGTACATTTATCCAGATAAAAGCGATGGTTGTTGCTCAACTCACCTTATAGATGGGGACGGAAATTTCAATGTTGCTGGACTGGATATGTTCATGAAGGAAGTTAAACTTGCAGAATGTGGGCTTTCTTATGCCGTAGTTTCCATCATGGGTCCTCAGAGTAGTGGTATGAATTTTTATCTGTAAAGACACTTCTTTATCTCGTTCTTCGTCAGTTCAGAATATGTCATTTTTGGGAGGCTTTATTAGGAGTTTAGTACTTCTGTTACGGACTAACATACTTCTTTACACGGCTAATATCTTTCTTTGTTTGTTAATTCCAGTGCTCCTTTTTTACATCTAGTACAGTTCAAAGATTCCTGTTCACTACAGACTGTCACAATAATCTTGGTTTTTTTTGGTCTTCTCCACTTTAAACTTTAAATGCATTCCATGACATTGACAGGGAAGAGTACATTGTTAAATCACCTGTTTGGTACTAATTTTAGGGAGATGGATGCTTTTAAGGGGAGGTATGTTATTTAAAATCCCTTTTGTTACTATCTTGTTTGTTGTTCAATAAAACTAAAACAGCATCTGAATTCCCTCAGGTCTCAAACCACTAAAGGTATTTGGTTGGCACAATGTGTTGGCATTGAACCTTGCACTCTTGTAATGGATTTAGAGGGCACTGACGGAAGAGAACGAGGAGAGGTACCAATGAACAAACTTTTACTTGTCGCTTCATTTTTTATTATAGTTTGCTCGTCTATGGTCATTATCACTGTAATATATATTTAAAGACTTGTAATTCTAAAACTGCTAGTATACCTATGTTGCTTATATTTCTCCAGCCATCTATGCTATGTTTTGTTTCTGAGCAGTTTTCATTCCAAATAGCTAAGAAATTTTGAAAACATACATTTGCTGTCTTTCTTGCCATATAGACTTATCGATTATGGACGTTGTTTGTCGTGCTATCGATACTGCCACACCAACATTTGGGAGCTTATTGAATAATATGAATTTGTACTATATCGTCCTCTCTTGTTATGACCATTGATAACATGATTTTGTCCAGTATGCTTATTCTCTTGCCATGATCTTTTATGGCGCAAGTGGGACAAGATTATGTTTCTAGGATCAAATGGAGTTTCCCCTACATATATTGCCTGAGCTTTCTTATTGTATGTCTTAGTTTCCTTAGAAATTCATGATCAAATGTACAGTATGCTTATTCTCTTCCCATGATCTTTTATTGCATGTCTTAGTTTCCTTAGAAATTCCAGCATGTAGAAGAATGCATATTAGTTCTTTAAATATTCTTTTGTTTATTTAATTATGTTATTTTATATTAAGGGATCTGGAGAAGTAGACAAATATGCTGTTAGTAGAACCTTCTTGTTCTTTTCTAATCTTTTTGCTCATTTTCAGGACGATACTGCATTTGAAAAGCAGAGTGCTCTGTTTGCCCTAGCTGTTTCAGATATAGTGCTAATAAACATGTAAGATTGCTGCATTGCATTAAAAATGGTTTGGATGTCATTAAACACTTAAATATTGAGTTATTTGGGATTGTTATAGTAGATATAAGGTGGAACTACATCACATGATTGTATGTTTGAAAGAGTGATTGTTATATGCATTTACGTCAAGGTGACACTTTACCACTGAGTTATATCCCTTGCCCCATCGAGATATAGAACTGACTAATCCTAAGTCAAGGGACGGAACGATTCGAACCTCCAAATAGCGGGACCAAAACCCGTTGCCTTACCACTTGGCCACACCCTTATAGATAATTTTATACTTGTTTCTTTCTCTTGTTTGAGACAAGTTGTGAATATAGAATATTCTATTCCTTTACAGTGAAAGAAGTTGGAATGAAGTTGTTAATAATAGATTACCTAGAGAAATAGGTAAAAGAAATTTCCATCCAAGATTTAATAGTTGGTCCATTCTCAATGTCGGTAAAGTCTTTTGACTTTTGTACCTCTTGTTTGAAAAAAAATTGGATTGTATGTGAGAAGTTTTTTGGACACCTTTATGTTATGGATTTTATTGTTCAAAAAATGATTTATAGAAAAAGGAGATATTTTGACTTTACTGATTTTTGAAAACACATAGAATTTAAACTCCATGTAACCCTGTCATATATTAAATCCCGCCCAGACTATTCGAACGCACCAACTAGTTAGGAAATCACATTGATAGCCTCTACCCCCAGACTATTCGAACGCACCAACTAGTTAGGAAATCACATTGATAGCCTCTACTCTTGTCCTAGCAGGTGTAGTTATCGTAAGGATTTGAAGAGAATGTGACACATCATATTAGCATTGGTTGGATGGAAATGCATACTATATTGTTGGCCGTGATCCATGAAATTATTGTTTATTTGAGATTGTGAAGCCATTTATATTCCTTGGAAATTATTTCAGGTGGTGTCATGACATTGGTCGTGAGCAGGCTGCAAATAAGCCTCTCTTAAAAACTGTATTCCAGGTTACTCTTGCCCCTGTTCTCTTCTAGCATATCATTTAGATGCAAATGCTTTACTGATTTATAATTATGATGAACAGGTCATGATGAGATTATTTAGTCCACGTAAAACAACTTTGATGTTTGTTATACGTGATAAAACACGGGTATGCTCAACCTATTCCTTTCTCATTTGATGTTTCCTTTGATTGTACTTTAGAAACTTAAATTCTTCGGTCATATGGTTCCATGAATTAAGGATTTGTTATGCTGGAGCATTTTTGTTTTTTGTTGACATGTTATAGACACCTTTGGAAAACCTGGAACCTGTTTTAAGAGAAGACATTCAGAAGGTACACCATATGTGGTATTTTACTGTATTATGAACGAGTCCAACTGTAGTTGGCTTCTGAGCTTCTCTTTTTCTCTCTCTCCTTCCTCTACCCCCACTTTTGAAGATATGGGATGCAGTTCCTAAGCCAAGTGTGCACAAGGAAACTCCATTAAGCGAATTCTTTAATGTAAGATGCCGATATCTTGTTGATTAAGCTCGGTTAAGATCATGTTTGGTTAAGTTTAAAAAGTGCTTTTTGAGCTCTAGCTATTTTCAAAAAAAGGTGCTTAAACACCTTCTAAGCTTAGCTAAATATTCTCTAAGTCTGTGTTCTGTTCTATCTGATATTTTTCTAATGGATGAATTGCAGGTCGAAGTTACAGCTCTTTCTAGTTATGAAGAGAGGGAGGAACAATTCAAAGAGCAGGTTAATACCACGTTCAAATACTTTTAAGTGATTTTTATGTTTGTTCACGTGGATGCTCTGGCTTCGTTCTTTGCCATTTGTCCCTTCTGGGGTTTTTTTAGAAGGTTGCTCTTGCAATTGTCAGTAATCTAAGATTTTGTTACTGGTTTGTTTTAATCAAGGTGGTGAGCCTAAGACAGAGATTCTTTCATTCTATTGCACCTGGTGGGCTTGCTGGGGATAGGCGAGCTGTAGTTCCTGCTTCTGGCTTTTCATTTAGTGCGCAAGAAATTTGGAAGATCATCAAGGAGAACAAGGACCTTGACCTGCCTGCTCACAAAGTCATCTAAACATCTACCCTGATGTCATAATAATCTGTTCAGACAGTTCATCACTGATGCATTTGCTTATCTATTGCAGGTCATGGTTGCCACTGTACGTTGTGAAGAGATCGCGAATGAGAAGTTTTCTTCTTTTATTGCAAATGAGGTACCTTTCTTATAAAATTTTGTTTTAAGGTTTTGTTTGATTTGTAATATTGTACATTAGTATATCTGCACACACAATCCAAACATCAGAAAACATCAAATTTAATTTGATTACATTATGTAGGAATGGTGTCAACTGGAAGATACTTTACAATCTCGTCCGGTGCCAAGCTTTGGGAGGAAGCTCAGCTCAATTCTTGATGTCTGTCTAACGGAGTAAGTCGACAATTGTCCACACTTATGTTCTTCTTGAAGCTCTGTGACAATTATTTTTTAACATAGTATTGCCCAATACATGTTTTGGGACCCTGAGTATGACAATTTGCCAAAGAGCTTATTATTACTTTGAATCTTCCAAACCTTTGCGAGCATAAATTTGTTAGACTCTGCTGCAGTTAAGTAGAGACTAGATCTTCAAAAGACTGCCAATAAATTTCCTTTGATCAGCGTGCTCCTACTTGAGAACAATATCTCCAGTTACAGACCACTTCTGATCATTCACTGCAGTAGATTTATCTGGACTTTATGGTTGACAGTTAATGGTGAGAGTGGATTTGAAGGACAATGGGTCTGAGCTGGTCAGTTTGGCAAAGCACTAGAAAACCACCACAGCTAGGCTGGAGGAGGGCTGAAGCATATAGACATCTCAACTAGAATTTGACTGAATTTTGGTTTTTTCCCCCTTCTAAATTAGGATACATGAAATGACAAGCGAAATTCTTTATAATAGGTGGAAGTCTGTATATTTTTTGCATTCTGTCTATATTACTATGATGACGGGGTTTGTAAGGAAGCATGGGCCTGTTTGTAGATCAAAATTTTTGTCGACATTGAAGATTCTGACAAGCTGGTTTTATAGCAGGATATTCCTTTTGCTGCATCTAAATAATTTAGTTTAGCTTTGAGAGTACGCTCTCTTTCAAGGGTGGCTGCTGCTAATTTTTCGAGATATTCTCATACTTATGTTTCACCTTTCTAAACTAGATATGATGCAGAGGCGACCTATTTTGATGAAAGTGTTCGATCTTCAAAGCGGAAACAGTTGGAAGAGAAATTGCTGCAAGTAATGCTTGTTTAATTCATCCTTGAAGTTCTACACATATAGGCGTATCACTATTTTATATAAAAATGTAGATAGAGTAATGGCAAATACAGCCCGAAGTTTTAAAAAATTATCAGTTCTCTCTCACAAAGGTTCATGTTATTTTCAATATTTAATCTTCAATGGCTTGCATTCTTGACACTATATTATATTCCACTCCTCAGATTCTGTATGTAGACCATACAGCCATTGTTAAATATCTAGAACGAGCACACTTTCTGATGGAATGGTGAATCTGATGAGTGCATTTTGCTGTCACATGTGCCTGATGACATTTTCGTTCTTTTAGAAGTTTTGCCTTTGTTTTTGATAGCATAAACCTACCACACTTCTCCTCTCTGTATCCTCCTCCCTCTCTCCCTGAGAGAAGTAACACTTCTTTCATTTTTTAGGACTCAGAGGTGAAGCATCAAATAAGTTCTATGCACTGATATTGAGAAATGAATCTTTTGATTTGGTTGCTGGTACACATAAGAATTAACATACATGCCATGCATCATTGAGGTGGGGCTTTTTTTTGGTCTTACAAGGGTGAAGCATCAACTAAGTTCTATGCACCGATATTGAGAAATGAACGTTTTGATTTGGTTGCTGGTTCACATAAGAATAACACGCATGACATGCATCATCAATGTGGGTTTTTTTTTTTTGGTCTTACATGGGTTGTTTATCAACCTAAAAAGAGTTGACGTAGGATCAAACTTCATGACAGAGCACTCGTTGCCGAATAACCCGTATTTTAGATTCTCATTTATTTTATTTTTTGCTGAAGTTCATTTTTTTTGGTTTGGCATATTAGCTTGTCCAACCAGCTTATCAATCCGTGCTGGGACACATTCGATCTGGCATTCTAGATAGATTTAAAGACGCGTTTGATAATGCCTTGAATGGAGGGAAGGGATTTGCAATGGCTGCTCGTGATTGCTCCAAACATTTCATGTCAGAGTTTGATGATGGTTCTGCAGGTACAATATCTGACACTTATAATGCCATCTATATTTACATGGTGAGGGGTTGAGCATGTTATCATACGTATTTCATCGGTACTTATAATGGAATTTCCAAGATGAGCTCTGAAAAGGCAAATGAGCTGCAGATTTAAATTTGAATTGCTTCAACTATTAACATAGATCATTCTTTATTTAGCTGAATGCTAAATCTTCACGTGAAAAGTAATTTTAACATGTAGCTTCTTCTTCTAGATGATCTTACTGGACAATTTTAAGTGTGATAGAAGGCTAGATTGAAGGTTCAATAGCTTATAATTGCAGAGCATTGTACCCCATAAAAATTAACTCTTCTCATTAGTACAGATTAACTTGTTATTTTTCAGAAGTATACATTGACCAAGCAAATTGGGACTCGTCCAGAGTAAGAGAAAAGCTTCATCGTGATATGGATGCGCATGTTGCAGCAGTTCGCATAGCCAAGCTATCTGAACTTACAACTATGTATGAGGTATGAAAGCTTGTGATGTTTCAACTTTGAAACTGTTGACTGTAATAATTATAGATTCAACAGCTTTGAATGTCCTGTATGCATGTCTGAAACCCATGGAGGCATTGCATTATTTTTGATGTGTGAAATTCTCGTGTGCAAGAATGTATCCCTATGATGGATTACCTTGATTTTATCAAATTTTAGGCAGTTATAGCTAGCAACAGATCCATTAGCAAAACAGAGCTGGTTATTTTTGCTAGACCTTAATTTGAGTTATAATTGTGGGGCAATAAAATGGTTGACTTCATTTTATAGCCATGCAGTACTGTAGTATTTCACTGATATGATTTCTTATGCAGACAAAATTGAACGAAGCATTGTCTGGCCCTGTTGAGGCATTATTAGATGGAGCCAGTGATGATATATGGCCCGCAATAAGGAAACTTCTCCAACGTGAGACTGAAAATGCTGTTGCTGGGTTTTCTAATGCTCTCTCTGGTTTTGAAATAGATGAAGAAACCCAAGATAAAATGCTTCTAAGGTTGAAGGAGCATGCAAAAGGATTGGTTGAAGCAAAGGCTAAAGAAGAGGCTGGAAGGGTTTTGATTCGCATGAAGGACAGGTACTTGCTATACATTTTCAATTCATGACCTAGTTATCATGAACACTGAAGCTTTTTTTTTTTTTTTTTGTTTATGGGTTCTATTTGTGGGAACTGGGAACTGAACGATAATTATTTATAGGTTCACAACAATATTTAGTCACGATTCTGATTCAATGCCACGGGTCTGGACCGGGAAGGAAGATATTCGAGACATCACCAAAACTGCTCGATCTGCTGTATGATATTTTCCACCTAGATCTTTGTTGGGATTATTTTTTTCTCAATTGGATTATACTTCTAACATTATCTTTTCTTTTCTTAGTCTTTGAAGCTACTATCTGTTATGGCTGCAATCCGTTTGGATGACAAAGCCGATACTGTTGAGAATAAATTGACCCATGCTCTTTTGGATTCCAAGGCTGGTTCTTCTACCAATGAAAGCAGTTCAGTGGACCCTCTTGCATCAAGCACTTGGGACGAGGTAGCCATTTTAATGGTTCATTGCTTGATATTTTTTTTTGAAGTTGGTGAAATTACACTTCAGTGTTACTGCACTAAATGCTGATCTTTGTTAAGTTGTCATCCTAAAAAAGTACAGATATTTCAAGGGAAAACTAGTAAACTGCTTCTTATGGGTGTTTTGAAAGTCTTGTTTCTATTTTGACTTGAACCAACTTAGTTTCTGTGCTTGGATGAATTTGAACCAACTTAGTTATGGTTCATGATGCGGACATCGCCATGCTTAAGTTTATTTTCTTATTAGGTTTTATCAGTTGAGGTTTATTTTATTGTTATTGTTATTGGACTTTTATTGTTATTGGGCTTGTCTTAGTGGGTTAGCCCAAACCCGTTAGGTTTTCACTATTTATTAGATTTTTCGTTGTAATTTAGACAGTTGAATATTATGATAAATTAAAGATTGGCTTGCCGCCGTTTTCTCCCCTCTTCCTCCCCCTCTTCTCGCTTCTTCCCTCTCTTCTTCTAGCTTCTTCTTCTTTCTTTTAACTTCTTAATTCTAATTTGCCCTAAATTCTCAATCGTCCTGCATCAAATTGGTATCAGAGCCAAAACCTGGTTATCTTCCTCAACTGCCCTGACACTGCTAAACGAGTACCATTTTCCCTCCTAAAATTCCAGCCACCACAATACCACCACCTGCCTACACACAACAACCAAACCGACTCCAGCAACACCTTCCCGCCGAACCCACGCAATCAAACAGCCCTCCACCACCACACTGCCGCCTCATCGCTACTACCACACCAACTTTGCATCACGCATCGCAAATCGGAACAACCCCAACAAACCATAAACTGCACCCGCCACCCGCTCTTCTTCGCTCGCCACCACAGCCCTACCCGCCCGTCACCTTTAGACGACATCACCGGCACATCCACATCCCACCACCGTAAACCACCGCAAAACCCACCTCCATTCCAGTCCGCCGACTGTTTCTAATCGGCGACCCACGAATTCACTCACCCCGCTACCGAGAAAACCCAAAAATTCGCCATCAATCAACCGACACCAGTAGAAGAAAGAGTCGCCGAGACGAGGACGAGAAGAATTAGATAGCGAGAAAGAGGAGACCGGCGTACCACAGGTGAGAAACCGGGAGGAGAAGATCTGCGTGCAAAACCCACACCTAATTCGTATTTTGGGCTCAGTGCACTGTGGACCTCAGTTTTGTTTATTGTTTGGTATTTATGGGGCCTCCATTTATTTATTTGGTAACGCTGAGTGGGTATTGGACCTCAATTGGGACTGTTTAGTTTTGTAACTTGATTGGGCTTTCGTTTGGGCCTCCATTTTTGTAATTTATTTTGGTTGAAAAAAAAAAAAAAAAAAAGTCTGGTTTGATATTTTGGGCCTCAGTGTGGCCTTGATTAGTGAGTAGTTTATTGGTCTTTTGGGCCTCTATTTTTGTAATTTACTTTTAGTTCAAAAAAAAAAAAAAAGACATTGTGAAAAAAAAAAAGAGACGAAAGAGAGAGAAAAAAAGAGTGAAAAAAAGGTATTTTTCTAACGTTAATTGCAGTGAATTTTGTTGTTTGACGGCCGCTCAGACGATTCGATTGCCGCCTCGCCACCGTAGCAGCGCCAAATGGAAAATCATGATTGGAGCATTGCTGGACTCTTTTGAGACTCGTGAGGTAACAATTTTATTGTATTGAACATGAGCTTTTATTTTAGTGTTTTGGCTTGTCAATTTTAAGCAAAAAAAAAATGTTATGGCAGGAATACCAAACGTTAGGAGTCCAATTGTTAACAAATGGAAGGAAATTTCTTCAGTTTTCATTACCTTTTAATGAGCTCCTATCGTTACTTAAATATACTGAGTATTTGCTTTCCAAAGTGGACCAAGTGCCCGCTGTTTCCATGCTCACATCTATTAATACACTTAGAACATCATTTATCTCAAATAAACTATTAAGACATCCTGATATTGCTATACAAGTAGCGGTTATTTCTTGCCTTGGTGAAATATTTCGCATCATTGCACTCGATCCTCCTTTCTGTGATGACATAATGCAAGACATTTTCCCCTCGATTATATCCACATTTGCATTTCTCACAAGCACATCCGTCAATTTGTATGCTACGGCCGTTAGGATACTAGAAACTATGGCTGATGCGAAATATTATCTTATTATGTTGGACCTGAATTGTGAACGTACGATAATTGACATGTTCCAACACTTTCTTATTGCTTTAAACGAAAATCATTTAAGGAATGTCTTCACATCCATCGAGACCATCATGACCTTTACATTGGAAGAAAGTGACAATATTCCTCTAGATTTGATTACCCTTCTTTTGGATAGTGTTCAAAATAAACACAGGGAGGATTCTCCTATTAAATTCAGTGTGGTAGAAAGACTTTTTAAAAATTGTGCTGACACGATCAAACCTCACTTGTCACGAGTTATAAAATCTTTAGGAGTTTGTTTACATGATTATAGCACGGTTCTTTCCTCCATTGTCATAGAAGTCGAGAGTTGTGAACATGGTAGTGTGTCCCTCGTCGTGACCACATCTGTAATCGATACACATAACATTGATACAATTGAGAAGTTACCTGAAGCATTACCATCAAAGTTAGGCATTTCAGGCATCCTAGATCTCATGCCTACTAGGTTATATGACTCTCATGTCGAATTTGTTTTAGTTTTCCTTCAATTACATGAGATTCCACGGGTTGCCACATTGTTTTCTAAGGCCATCACTTGATTGCACAGTCTTCCTATCGATATTAGGATGTTGCCCACTAATTATCGACATGCTTTGCTGGTTAATCATCCAGTTGACAACGTTCCTAAATTTCATGCCAAATTAAGATGTCAAATCACTTTCAATCATGAAATTTTTGTACTTACTTTCGATGTGCAATATATGTTGGAGTATCCTATTGCCAATTACTATACTTTGTTGCGCGTTTCCTTTATCCGTTTCCCTAAAAACGTCAAGAAAAAGTTTTTGGATCATTCATATACTGATTTTCGATTTGACTGGCCATCTCACTTTAATGA
Source organism: Fraxinus excelsior (assembly GCA_019097785.1). Classification (NCBI taxonomy): domain Eukaryota; kingdom Viridiplantae; phylum Streptophyta; class Magnoliopsida; order Lamiales; family Oleaceae; genus Fraxinus; species Fraxinus excelsior. Next base: position 31,053,520 of record CM032623.1, read on the forward strand.
AAGTTATATTTTCAATACAAAAGAATTGTTTACTAATCGGGGCACATTCGAGCCTTCGATGTTGCGATCATTTTTCTCTACAGGCCAATCTATGATGCTAGCTCCTTATACTGCTCATTACGCACAACCAAATGAACGTGTTAAGGATGAGTTGCATGAGTGTTTGTTCTTTGGAGTCCAGTATCGGTTCTTGATTAGATGGAGAGATCGTCCCCCTTGGTCGGATCATATTCTTGGGAATAAGCTGCAGTTTTCGTTACCATCAAGCATAGAGTTTCGATATTTGGTTCTTACGAAAGACCGTCCCCCATGGTAGAAGTTTATCCACTCGACAGGGTTGAGTTTTCTCCCACCCCGGGAGAGTTGATGCGGACATCGCCATGCTTAAGTTTATTTTCTTATTAGGTTTTCTCAGTTGAGGTTTATTTTATTGTTATTGTTATTGGACTTTTATTGTTATTGGGCTTGTCTTAGTGGGTTAGCCCAAACCCGTTAGGTTTTCACTATTTATTAGATTTTTCGTTGTAATTTAGACAGTTGAATATTATGATGAATTAAAGATTGGCTTGCCGCCGTTTTCTCCCCTCTTCCTCCCCCTCTTCTCGCTTCTTCCCCCTCTTCTTCTAGCTTCTTCTTCTTTCTTTTAACTTCTTAATTCTAATTTGCCCTAAATTCTCAATCGTCCTGCATCAGTTCATCTATGCAACTACATATAAAGTTTGCATGATCCATTATTTTAATTATGTAACACAGATCCAAGGTTGTTGGCATCAAGTGCACAGTTTATTCTACAGTGCATTAATACTTTTTCTGTTGTTTGATATTCCTATCCAGGTTCCAGCATCAAAAACTTTGATTACGCCAGTCCAGTGCAAATCCTTGTGGAGGCAGTTTAAGGCAGAGACTGAATACACTGTTACTCAAGCCATTTCTGCTCAGGCATGATCATACACAAAATACTTCTGAAAATCTGTGTAATTTTTAGGTTGTAAATTTTACATCCATTATCTCTGTTTGAACTTGAACTTGTGGAGTATCACTGCAAACATCTTTATATCTAGTGTTTATGTCGATCACGAAGAATTTTGATTTTTGACAAACTCAAATAAATATGGGATAAGGTTTTGTTGAGTGGAATTGAGTACTATGGATAAAGAATTTGCTAATGAATGATTACTGATTCTTCTTTTTTCTAAACTTTTAGGAGTCTATTAGGCAAAGTAACAACTGGTTACCACCTCCATGGGCAATAGTGGCGTTGGTTGTCTTGGGTTTCAACGAATTCATGACACTTTTGAGGTACTCTGCTGCATACTTATGGACTCTGCATGTGAATGTGTGCATTTATTTAAAATGTTGGCTGCCTTTTTTTTTTTTTGGTTTTAATCTCTTTCCCTACCTGGGTTCTCTATTGTCTGGTGACATTCTAGATTGAGACTTCTCTCATCTGCTTCTTTTGGATTGTGATGCATTTTCATTTTTGCAGAAATCCCTTGTACTTGGGCATTATTTTCTTTGCTTTTCTGCTCGTTAAAGCCCTATGGGTGCAACTAGATATCTCCGGTGAATTCCGCAATGGAGCTGTAAGTGTCTATCATCTTGTTGCTAACCCCTAGTTATATTTTTCTTGTAACTACATCCAGCTTTTGGTTTTAAAATTTTTACCATCTTGATATTCGCCTACCTGGGTCTGCCCTTGGACTGCTAAATAGAAGTCTATAAGGCATACTCATATGATGGAACTTTTTTAATTTGGAATTTTTGGTTTAATCGCTCTGTTTCCACTGCAGCTTCCTGGAATCCTCTCATTGTCGACCAAATTTCTTCCTACTGTCATGAACCTTCTTAGGAAACTAGCCGAGGAAGGTCAAAAACATGCAAACGCTCCACAAGATGCAAAGAGTTTGCAGAGTGTGGCTTCGTCTAGTGCTTCCTCCGAGGTGACCTCTTCTGAAAATGGAACTGAGTACTCGAGTCCTTCAGCACATCACAAATTGCAGTAAGCACTCAGTTAATAAAGCATCAACTTCAAGGAACAAATCTTGAAGGCATTCATATTTGTGCAGATTTGATATACAGGGGCCATGGTCTGTGATGAAAAATGCCCCATCAATATATAGTTTATTTTAGATTATAATCCCCACCGTTAGGCATTGATTGTAATTTGTCTGCGGTAACGTGAAACCCCGCGGTTCGCCCCCTGTTTGTGATTCTTTCCGTGCTTTCCCTTCAATTTTGTATCATGAGCGGTGAAATACCACTGTATCTCAAGGACTGCACAAATTTTATGTACCATTTTATCAACTCTTTTTACTGTATCAATTAAGAAACTAGCTACTTTATCTCCTCTCTTTCGTCTCTTCACCTTGTTTGTTTTCACTGTTTCAATTTATTCGAGTATGTTTGGTCAAGCTTTTTAAAGTTCATAAGCTGATTAAATTTCATTATTATTCATTAATTCGGTAAGATTTATAGCTTTTACTTACATATTCCTTGAGACTTGCAACTTATGATTTACAAAAAAGCTTTATCAAATATATACTTCGTTTACTTTTGCCTCTGCTTCTCACTGTCACTACGATCTTTGCTATGGGCTCTTTCCTCGCATCGGATGCTGCCTCTTAGGCTCTTAAAGTGATTTCCTCATGTCGTATTGTTTAGAAGTGATTTTTAGGCTTATCCAAACATATTTGTCAAAACAAATTAAAAGTAACTTTTTGTTCAAAAATTTACTTTGTAAAAGTAAATTTTTGCTTACTTTCTCTCCGAGTACTTGAAAAACAATTTTATCGACTTAATCGAACATGCCATTGAAGTGCAACGCGACATTCATTCTTATTGAATGGTTGGTTCCCAGCTAGATTTGGACAACTACGCCAATTGTAAGATGGCTCTTGAACTATGATCTTCATTGTCAACCCATCTCATTGTGTCATAAAATTTTGGGTCCTTAAATTATATTATGTAGGTCCATATTCATAATTGTATTTTTGGTACTATGTCTCCTTAACCTTTATCTCTTCTTTAAAATTATATAATTCTCCCCCACCTATCAAAGTTATGCAAACCCCTTTATAATTGTCTCGTTTGCCACCTCATTATGGGGACCAAATTTAAGTTCTTGCGTTCAAACCATGAATTTCGAGTTGAATACATAAAATAACTAGTAACGGTCAATTATTAGTTTTTGTCGCAATTATATTCAAAAGATAATTTAGTTTCATCATGCATATATTTATACAATGGTGTGGTTTTTTTTTAAAGCACTTATTCGTCGAGGAGAATCTAGTTTAGAGCATGTTTGGTCAAGCTTAAAATTCAATTAAAATTGAAAATATAGTCGTTATTGGGTCTCACTCATCTAATAAAAGTCAACAATAACGACTAGTTTTTTTAATTTTAATCCGATTTTAATTTATACCGAACACGCCCTTAATGTAGTATCTCGTTACCACTTTTGTCTTATGTTATACCTTCTAAATTATTTACCATCTGTTTTCGCGCGTTTTCCAACCCGCTAACAATTACAAGGAAAGGATCAGACGATTATGTAAGGAACAAACCTCTTGAGACAAAGTCCCAAAAAGGGGTGCGTTTACTAGTGAAGAGTTACAATTGGAAAGTAGACAAAACGCCTCTAAGGGGCGCAAGCACACGAGTACTGAGAAATGATTAAATTTAAACTAAGGAAATAAAAATTACATATTCTCTTGTTGAGAGTTTTTGATTCGGGGGTCCTTTCTTCTACGACTTCATTTCCTTTTATACTTTCTGAGCATCTCTTGGTTGTCGGAACTGCTTGGAACTGCTCCATTACCTTCGTAACTATCCACTTCTTTAGTGAAAAACTGCTTGTTTGGGGAGAAGTTACTTAGTAACTATTGCCACTACTCTTGCTGTTTCTGGATCGTGGGGGCGTGTCGGGTTTACTTGACAACTGCTTCCGTAACTGCTGAATTGGATAAACTATACCTTTTAGATTTGTCTGATTCTGGGCGACTTGAGGATTTGGGCGACAATGAGGCTATCGCTCTGGGCGATTGTGCAGTACTACATTCGTTCAGCCTCTGGGCGTCCTGCGGTCTTGGGCAATGATACTTCTTTGCTCTCGGACTTCCAATATTCAGGCATTTTCTCAAGTTTCCAGATTGGGCTTTTCTTCTTGGGCCTTTTAATTGATTTCCATTGGGTCTTCATCTTGGGTTTCTCAATTGGACTTCCCTTTGATTTTGGGCTGCATTTTTAGTGTGTCAACAATTACCCCCCAATATGGCAGAATTAATACTAATCATTAATTTTGCCATATTCACTCTGTATCCTTCCCGCAACATTTGAACTTCCCCAGAATTTCAATCATCACGTACGTTTTATTGCCTGAAGGATTGCGACGTTACAAACCCTTAAAACCCGAAAGTACGCGGCATTCTTCATTTACGTCTCTGCAGTCTTACGCTTCTCTCTCGCCATTTCACAATCTCCATTGCTGCAACCTTCAATTTAAACCAGACAAGTTTCGAGAGCAACTTACATTCTGCACCATAATGACTACTTCTCAAACTCCTTCGGACAATATTTTCAGTTTTGAGGATTTCCAAGCCCTTTTCACAAAACCATATGTGAACCCGTCTTTTCTTTCACAATCCAATGCTGACCGCAACGAGTTTTATTTGGGTCCGTCGTTTAATGATGCTGAAGCCATTGAACGGGCTGCGGTAGGTCATTTGTTCCCGTGCTCTGAAGATCTCCCTTTCTTGCAGTCTTTGCCATTGAGGCCAATCCATGATAAAGGTATTCGCACTTGGTCTAAAACTGATGCATCCTTCCGTAGATGGCATGCACGTATGGTGGCTCATGGTCCCACTAAATTGATTTTTGAACGTGCTAAAATTTTGGACTTATTGGAGATTACCCTTTTTCCCCCAACGTATGACCCCGTGCTTTTTCCAATCGCACTGAGTTTTTGGTCTCCTGAATTTAATACCTTTGTTTTCCCTCTTGGCCCATGACCATTACCTTGAGAGACGTTGGGGCTCTGTTGAATCTCCCACCTCTGGGCGATACCATTTTTCCTGGTATGCTAATTTCTGGTGCTGCCCCAAAATTTGACAAGAAACTTACTGAATCTTATTCGAGCATGCAGGGCGGTTATGTCACTGCTGTCTCTGAACCTTGCCATTCTGAGCGAGTCGCTTTTCTCCAAGTCTGGCTCTGTAAATATGTTCTCTGTGTTCCCAGTTTGAAACCTTCCATGAGCTACTTGCCTTTATCTCATGAATTGGCTCGGGGTAGACCTTTGAATCTATGTTCATTCCTCCTGGCTGCCCTTTATAGGGGCATGGCTATGCTCCAGTTCCAACTGAAAAACAATGCATCTCCCACTGGTAGTGGGCCTTTATGGCTTGCTCAATTGTGGTTGAGATCTTATTTTCCTCAACTGGGTATTCCACCTTTTCCTCCTCGTGAGGTTACCTGCTATGGGCTTTTCATTCATCAATTGAGCCCTGTAAATATGTCTATGAGAGACGTTTTCACTTTCTTTTATACTTTGAATTCAACCCTTTCGTTCTTCCCTTTTTCTTCTGAGCAAATTCCTCCTTTTGTACGGTTTCCTTCTACTTTGGCCGATGCAGATGCATTCATGCCTGTTTGGGTTCAATTTTTGGTGGGGAGGGAATTGTTTCATGACATTCTGGTGGGAACCAATACTAAAGTGGGGGTAGAGATATACGCGCCCCAATTTTGTGCTCGCCAACTTGGTTTTGGCCAAATGTGACCTGTCCCTCCTTGCTATTCTAGTAACTTAACGGATCGTTTTTACATTCTCAACAAAACGGAAGCCCAAGCCATAGATGCCCGTAATAAACTCTTGGCCACCGGCTTTACTTTCGCCCCTTATAATCCTACTGCCGTTACTCATCCTCTTTTTGATCAATTGTGGCCATTGGTGAAACAAAGATTGTTTTCAACTGACGCGAATCGCGCTTTCCACCTGCTGGATAAACAGGGTAACACTCCCATTTCTGCTGTCCCTTTACCTAGTAAGGTCCCTGCGTCCCCTTCTTGTTCCACACGCTCTGCTCTTTCATCCCCAACCTCGAAGTCTGCTGTTTCTAAAGGTGCCTCCAGTCGCAAACGGCCAGCTGCAGCCGTAATATCTCTGCAAGATGATGATGATGATGATGACGCTTCCCTCATTGTTAGGAGAAATGTAACTGAACTTCACCTTCACAGGCTATTTCTTTTCATGCGGTAATTGTTTTCTTTGAAATTTTTCAGAAAGATTCAGCCTCTCCCTCCAGGCTATAGTTTTGGCAGATTCTTCCTCACCCTTTCCTGTCGAAGCTGCGTTACCCAGGCCTCAAGTTCCAACACCCTTATTACCAATAAATCCTCTTCCTCAGGGTGTCGACCCCCCAAGCGTGGAACTAGAAGGTAATGCTTATTTTTGGTGCCTTGGCCCTTCTTTATTGCTGCCGTCTCATTGACTTACTGCGGTGTGAAACGTGCAGAGACTCCTGTAGTTTCGTCTGGTGGGGAAGGTCCTTCCTGCCCAGCTAAAGGGAAATCTCCCCAAGGGATGGAAGAAATAAAGGGAGTGCCTGAATTTTCCACCACTGCCGATGAGGTCTTTTTACTTCGCTCTTATTTTTGATTTTGCTTTGTTGTATTGAAAACCTTCAATATTGGTAACTTCCTTTGCAGGAATCCGATAGTATTCTTAATTCCATCCAAGACTTACTCACCTCCTGGGCGCGCATGAAAACATCCTCTGCGTCATCTTCCACCCCTGCGAACGAGAACATGACATTTCTCAAACAGGCATTGTTTGAGTATGTCTCCTTCATGGATATGGAGGTCGGCCGTGCCAGCGCTGCTCATCAAAAGGCCAAGCTAGATATGTTGAGCGCGAACCTACTGCAAGCACTTTCGCTCCCATCGCCCAGCATTTCTACCGACTTTAAGGTGAAGTTGAGGGTTCTTCATGCCGACGTCGTTTCTTTGTTGGCCAAGAACGCAGAATTGAAGGCCAGAAGTGCCCAATATCTCCGCGCTTCTTCTGAGAAAGAGTCCTTACTCCAGGAAATTGACAAGAACCAGGCCGATTTGACTGAGGTCTCTTCAGAGCTTGTGGTGGATGATTCCTTGATGTTGAGCCTGGCTGCTGAAATGAAAGAGCTACAAGCGAAAATGAACGACTGCAGGGCGAGGATGGCTGCCAAGAGGCGTACTGCATCCCAAGGAATTGCTAAGACCAAATCTCTATTGGAGCAGTACCAAAAGTTGGAGGTTGATGATGACTTAGTAAAAGAGTTAGGTATCCTTTCCTCTAGGCAGAGCGAAGAGTGAGATAAACTTAGGCAGCATATGCGCTCAGCTTGGGGCGAATTGTAACTAAACATTTACTGTTTTAAGTTTCTGTTACTCTTTCGCGCTGACTGCCTCGGTTTTTTGTGATTTGATGTCATTCATCATCATTAATGAACAATTATTTTGAAGTGGCATTTATCTTTGATCGTCAATTTTCCTCGTACCTAATCTTTATGCCAACATCCATGCATATTCTTTTGGCATTCAAATTTTCTTCCCTAAATCTTTGGGCCATATTGATTTCACTAACCGGTCATAAATGTGACCTTCCACATTCTGGCTTTTCATCTTCCAGCCCATATAAATATGCATGTTTATACTCATCATTTTCATCCTCATGCTTTTCCAAATTCGATTTCTTGCCATCAAAACTTCCTGTCACTGCATGGCACTCCGATCGTTTACCAACACTTTCCTCTTCTATAGGGATGGGTTTCTTGACTCGTCCCTTTTGCTTTGATATCACTTTTGGTATGGGAGGTATAGGAAATGTTCTTTCAAACTGAAGCAAGATTTTTGCCATCAGTTTACTTGTTGAGACTAAAGCAAGATTCTTGCCATCAGTTTGCTTGTTGAGAGTGCTTCTCCATGCCTACCATTGCATCAATGCATTTAGGAAGGTTAAGGGCAGTTCACCCTCTTACTCGGCCATAGACTGAAGGGCTGCTTCTCCTTGCCTACCACTGCAGCAATGCATTTAGGAAGGTTATGGGAGCAGTTCACCCTCTTATTCGGCCATAAACTGAAGGGCTGGCCGTACTGGTTTCACTCTTTCTGTTCCCACCAAACAGAAGACAATTTGTAGTATGTTTCGTCTTGTATTTTGACTGTGTCCCTTAATTCTTGTGAATAATGGTTTGTAAGGAACATTTGGTAATAAAGGACTTTATTTTTGAATGTGCCTTGTTTTTTCTGACTTTATCTAGAACGTGATCGTCCAATTTATTTACTGCCATCGCTCGGCATGATTACATCGCCATTGCAATTTTATCACTTATGTATATATCTGTTCACTTTCCTATTTAGAACGCGATCGTCCAATTTACTTACTGCCATCGCTCGGCATGATTACATCGCAATTGCACTTTTATCACTTATGTATCTATCTGTTCACTTTCCCAAAGGGAAGGAACATATTTCTTCAAGTACTTACTGTTAATAAATCTTATATGCCTAGTATCATCTAAATCTTCCAAGTGGTAAGCTCTATTAGGCAATACACTCTTTACTCTATACGGCCCTTCCCAATTTGGCGACCATTTGCCATATTTTGGGTCTTTACTATCTAAAGGAAGCATTGCCCTCCAAACTAATTCGTTCGCACTAAAAAACTTGGCTATAACTTTCTTGTTATAAAATCTAGCCACCCTTTGTTTCTGGACTTGCAACCTGTCTAGCACGTCTAACTTCAATTCGTCCAATTCTAATAAATTTTGAATCAACGATTCCTTGTACTCATTCTCGCTTAATTCGTGCTGCCGACGCACCCTTATAGATTGCACGTTGATTTCCACGGGCAATACAGCCTCCTGCCCATAAGTGAGTTGGAAATGAGTAATGTTGGTGCTTGAACGGGGCGATGTTCTATAAGCCCATAAGGCTTTGTTCAAGCATTCGTGCCAATTTCTGGCATTTTCATTTATCATCTTTCTTATGATAGATTTCAGAATTCTGCCTGACTGTTTGATTGAGCATAGTATGGTGTGGAATTTACCAATTTAATTCCAAATTCTCTCAAGAATTCCTTCACCTGATCTCCATTTAGGGAAGTCTCATGATCTGTCATTAAAGTTTGCGGAATTCCAAATCTATAGATGATATGGTCCCGGATAAACTCTATGATGCTTTTTTGGGTGATTTCTTTTAGAGGCACTGCTTCGACCCACTTGGTGAAAAAGTCTGTGGCGACTATAATAAAGGTGTGTTGTTTGGACGATGGAGGGTAGATCTTCCCTATCAAGTCTATCGCCCAGCCTTTGAACGGCCAAAGTTTGATAATGGGTGCCATATTGCTTGCTGGTGCCCTCTGTATTGGGCCATGTTTTTGGCATGCTAGATAACTTTTCGCATATTGAACACATGATTTTCCCATATTTGGCCAAAAATAACCACTTCTGATAATTAGCCATCTCATCTTTGGCCGGCCTGATGGGCTCCACATATCCCTTCATGCACTTCAGCCATAATTGTCTTAGCTTCTTGTAAGTTCACGCATTTTAATAACACACCATCAGAGCATTTTTTGAACAATTCTTCGTCTATTAATGCATAGTTTAACATACGTAATTTCATTCTTCTATCACCTCTCCCATCAAGCTCCTTAAAGGATTCTTTAATCTCATCCATCCAATCCAGCGCGACCCCATTTTCTATACATTGAATTTCGATTTTCCTTGCCCTTCGCTGAATAACGGGCAATATAGTTCCGTATCGTAAGTAGACTCCCAACTCATCGCCTTTGAATAGCCAGAGGCCAACTGAGCCAACTCGTTGGCCATGTCGTTGTACATTCTATTAACACATTGAAGTTCTACTTGGTCGAATTCTTCCAACAATTCTTGGGCGATTTCTTATAAACTTATAATAGAATCACTTTGGCATTTGAAATCGCCAGTCAATTGATGAATCACCAATTGAGAATCGCCCCTGACGATTACATCCTTTACTTTCATATCTACCATCAACTCCAAGCCTACAATTAAGGCTTCGTATTCGGCTTGATTATTAGTACAGATCCTATCTAAGGTGAATGCGAACTTATAGCAAACCCCTAAAGGATTTATCAAAGCCACTCCTACCCCTGCTCCCTTAGAAGTCTTCGATCCATCAAAGTATAAAATCCATGGTTTTAATTCAAACGAATCAACCTCTAGTTCTATTTCGTTGGGCATAACAAGGCATGGATGATCGGCCAGAAAATTAGCCAAAGCCTGATTTTTAACTGCCTTTTGGGGTATATACCTTATTTCGAACTCTGACAGTGATAAAGTCCAAAGACCTACTCGTTGGTGTAAAATAGGGCGAGAGAACATATATTTGAGTAAATTGACTTTGGAAATTAAATAGACTATGACAGGCCGTAAATAGGCCCTTAATTTTGTACATGTGAAGTATAATGCGAGACACAACTTTTCAATAGTATAATAATTACATTCACATTTGGTTAATCGTCTACTTAAATAATAAATCGCCATTTCTTCACCAAATTGGTCTTCTTGTGTGACCATTCCGGTTATCGATTCTCGTTCAGCCGACAAGTACTTCATTGACTGTCCTTGGATTGGTGACACCAGCACTGGCGGACTTGTTAAGTATGTTTTCAGGCTTTCAAAAGCCTTTTGATGTTCTTCTTTCCAGACGAATTCGTCTTGATTTTTCAGCTTTAGGAGAGGCGAAAACGCTTTCGTTCGCCCTGCACAATTAGATATAAGGCGTCTTAGAAAATTGATTTGGTCTAAAAACCTTTGCAGTTCCTTTTTATTGCTAGGAGCCTTGGCTTCTAAAATGGCCTTCGTTTTATTCTTATCAAGTTCAATCCCTCTTTCATGTACCAGGAATCCGAGGAAATTTCCTGCATTCATGCCAAACGCGCACTTCAAAGGGTTCAATTTTAGTTTATGCTGCCTCATTCGCTCAAATGAACATCGCAGTTGTTCGAAATGATCTTCCTCTTTAACAGATTTGACCACTATATCATCTACATAAACTTCCACAAATTTACCTATCATGTCGTGAAAAATTAGATTCATAGCTCTTTGATAGGTCGCTCCCACATTTTTTAGTCCAAACGGCATTACTACCCATTCAAAGCATCCTAAAGACCCAGGGCATCTAAAGGCAGTTTTGTGTACGTCTTCGTCAGCTATGTAGATTTGATTGTATCCCGAATATCCATCCATAAAAGAGTACATCACATGTCTTGCAGTTGAGTCTACTAGAGAATCTACCGTAGGCATTGGATATTCATCCTTGGGCGTAGCCAAGTTCAAATTCCTAAAATCTATACATATCCTCAACTTGCCATTCTTTTTTAATATTGGCACTATATTAGATAACCATTCCACATATCTGGTTGTTCTAATAAAACCTGCTTTTAGTAATCGCTCTATTTCTTTTTTGATCTCTGGTAATACATTGGGGGCGAAACGCCTAGGAGGTTGCTTATGAGGCTTAAAATTTGATTTAGTCGGCAGCCTATGTTCTACTAAGTTTTATCCAAACCAAGCATATGTTCATACTCCCAAGCAAAACAATCTTTATACTCTTTTAATAAAGCGATTAATCTGTTACTAACCTCATGAGGGAGCATCTGGCTGACAAACGTTGGACGATCCTCTCCTTCCTCACCAATATTAACCTTGACCAAGGGGTCTTGTGCTTGTGCATATCCTGACTTGGGGATCCTCGTCGCTTCATCATCCATATCGCTCAGAGGAGTTTGCTCTTCCAGACAATCCACTTTATGAACTTCCCAGTCCAAGCTCTGCTCCATCTCGGACAATATTAATTTGTCCCTCAGCATCTTTAACGCCGCTTCTTCTTTCTTCACACATTCATATTCTTTATTGAAAGCCATCAACTTGGCTTTGAAGGCCTGAATCTCGGCCTCTTGCCTTTGTTGTTGAAAACTCATGTAAGGTTGTTTGGCTTCTTTTTTGCCAATTACTGGCTCTTCCAAGGCCACTATGTTTGGCCTCATTTGATTAAACATTTCAGTGAGTGAATCTATTGAGAAAGACTCTTCGCTTCAGGCAGTAATTTGAGTTTCTTCCCCATCTTGAACCACTCTGACAGGCCCCTAATTTCCTTCGTACATGAACCTTTCTACTGAATTTGCTTCTACCACAAAGGGTCTATGATCTGCTTGCACCACCTCTGCTTCACCTTTGTCATTCCAGAAGAATAAGCATTGATGGAGTGATGAGGGAATACAGCGACTGCTATGGATCCAGTCTCTTCCTAGTAACACGTTGTAGCTGGTGGGGCCGTCTATCACGAAGAAAACAGTAGTCCTGGTGGTTGTTCCTACAGTTATATCCAATGGCATAACTCCTTTTGCTGAAGTTGCCCCCCGTTAAAACTTGTAAGAATGACTTCTGTTGGGATCATGTCGCTCTCTGTCTTAGCAAATTTCCTCATCATCCTAGCTGGAATGGTGTTTATAGCCGCTCCATTGTCGATAAGTACCTTTACTACTGGTATCCCATTAACCAAGGCTTTGACGTACAACGGTCTTAAATGTTTGGTTAACTTCATAGCCGGTTTGTTGAAGATGACTTTTTCAGCAGCATCTATTTCCACTTCTTGCTTATCTTCTGTCGGGCTATTTTTTGGTAATAGATCGACGTGCAGCACGTCGCATTGATCCTTCTTTCTTTGGGTTTTTTCTTTTTCCTTTTCTAGCATCTCTTCCTCGGTTACCCAACCTGTAGGAGGAGACATTATTCTGGGGGGTGATCCATATTTTTCAGAGCGAGGTACCCTCTTTTTCCTTTTGGGTGTCACATACAACACATAGAAATCAAATGATCGGCCAGATGGTTCTCCCAACAGGTCTACTTCGCGGACTCCTTCTTGGTGCAGTTGCTTCAACAGGGTATTGCGCGACACTCCTCTTTTCCTTTTCTCTGCTTCTAAATCGATTTCTTCTTCGATATCTGTCATACCATCATCCTCTTCTTCATTACACATTTCTTTAGATGTTTGTCCTTCATCGCATACTAGTACACAAGTTCCTTCCTCACTATCCTCTTTTTCTTTGCTTTTAAATTCGTCGGCCAACAAGTAGTTATTAGCCAGGACAGGAGGTAATGTGCCAAACTGGATAGTTAGAGGTTGGTCATGATCATCTTCGTCTTTCCTGTTTCGTTCAAACTTTAATCTCCCAGACGAGCTTTCTGGCAATTCTCCCATTAATTCGCCAGTGCCTGTTTCTTCACTATCTTCAAAAACATTTTCGTTGGCCATTCTGAGCGGTTTGGGTGCTTTAGGGCGTAATTCTCCTTGCTGTTGCCTCATCATCCGCCCGTAATTACGTTGGAAACGCCTTTGCTGGGTTCTAGTCATTTCGTTGAAAGGCACCACTCTCCCTGCATTATACTGGAACGAATGCCATACATTGGGTTGGCGAGGCTGCGGCCAAAACGTTCTTCCTTGACTGGCCAATCCAAACCCCCTTTCTCTAGGTAGTCCTCTATAAAACGGCATTCTTTGCCCCCTGACGGGCTGAGCGATCGGCATGAAATCAGAGAGATGGTGGAGTGGCTGCGTCATGGGTGGCCCTGTATTCGCTTTCAACTCGTGTTTACATTTGTCGCACAGAACATCTTCGCCCTGTTTGGGCTCCTTCCTTTTGATGCGTTCAAAAACGCTGGGATGTGGTTTGGATTCTTCTTCTTCGTCGTCAATCACCAATTTAAACCTTGGCAATTTGTTTTTCAAACCAGTTGTTAACATGTTCATTGCCAATGGCCGTGGGAAAGAATTTTCATCCACTACCATCTTTTTCTTTTCTTCGAACGTGATTCGTCCTGATTCAATAGCATCCTACAACACATGGCGAAAAACCATACAATAATTAGTCGCATGTGACCATGCATTATGCCATTTACAGTATTTTTTTACCCTTAATTTGTTCAGGGTCTGGCAATTTGTGCTTGTCACTCAACTTTATCTGCTTATCCTTATATAATTTATCAAATATAAGGTCAGCTTTAGTTACGTCGAACGAGAACGTTCGCGCCTTTCTACTTTCACCCTTTGCAAGTTCATCTTTGCCCACTATTTCTGGCTTAACTAGTATGAGACAAGTATATGCTTCTCTCTTTACTAATTCAGCCAAACATATTTCCGTTTGGTCATAATAACCATCATCGACAGTATGAACGTTGAAATTCGGGTCTTTGTAATAAGTCCCTTTGCTGGAATTTTTCATCTGTTCTTCCTCTCTTACCAATCGCTCATACCTAACAACGTTTGCACTAAGTTGGAATAAATCTGAGAATTCCCTATCCTGGAATTTCTTCTTTAAATCAAAGCTTAAATAACTTTGTGCGATTTTAACAAATTCCTTTTCTGGCAAAGGCACAAAGCATTTACTTCTGGCCGTTTTGAACCTTTGTAGGAAATTTTCTGCCCATTCGTTAGGCAGTTGACGTAAATTCGTCAAATCGGCCAGTATAACCTTAGATTCAGTTTTATAAAATTGAGCGTGGAATAATTGCTCCATTTGCTGCCAAATTTGGACGGAGTTTGCTGACAAATTAATAAACCAAGAAAAAGCTACCCATGTTAAAGAACTTGGGAACAACCTCACCACACCACTTTGCAACGTGAATCGCCCTACATGTTCTAGTGTAGACACTTCTCCTAGACCAGTGAATAGTGAGAATTCCGGTACTTTATAACCTCTAGGCCATGGATATGCTTGATCTATCCAATCAGGGTATGGCTTGGTATAAATTGGCCTAATAACCGGACGCACTCCAACTGCTATTTGATCCTGCACTATTTCCATAATTTGGTTTCTTAGCACGGCGTTATGGTCATATGGGTTTCCTATTGGTTGATTTACTGGCTGATTCGTGGGAAGCCTGGTAGTTTGCCCTTGATTGGCAATAAAAGTGCCATTATTCGGGCTGTTATGACTGTTAAATTGAGTGCTTAAACCCTCATTCATACGTAAACCATTCTGTCCGTTGTTCGAGACATTATCTTTCACGTTTGTATTACCCCCCAGGTTGGACGTAGTGTTATTATTATTATTCAAGTTCGAGGTCCCATTTCCCCCTGAGTTCGAAGTAGAAGGGCCAAAAGGTGGCTCTAGACTTGGGCCGGAGTTTATACCAAGGGAATTATATGGCGAAGTATGCCCCACGATAGTCCTAGACTGGAAGTGATTATCTATAGGCATAACAGGTTGACACATTTGGCTTACCAACTTATTCATGATTTCATTCAACGTATTCAGTTGTTTAGCCATATTATCAAAATGTCTATTCTCGTTTTGGGTAAACTTCTCCATATTATGAATACTTCGTAAATTTACCTGTTCAACGACATCCTGCGTGAGTTCTCCCAACAATGCACGCATTGTGTGAGGGCTCAATTCTGCCATTGGCTCGTAACGGCTGTGACTGCTTTGACTTTGTCCATCTGTTTGTGGAGAATGTTGTTGCTCCTCGTATCGCTCAACTACAGACTGGACTACTCCTTGACTTGCTGGTTCCTTATCGAAATTTTTATGAGGCATGATATCTTTTCTTTTTTGTATTTTCACTTACAAAACACCAACTGTCCCACTGGGCGTGCCAAATTGTTTTCGCGCGTTTTCCAACCCGCCAACAATTACAAGGAAATGATCAGACGATTGTGTAAGGAACAAACCTCTTGAGACAAAGTCCAAAAAATGGGTGCGTTTACTAGTGAAGATTTACAATTGGAAAGTAGACAAAACGCCTCCAAGGGGCGCAAGCACACGAGTACTGAGAAATGATTAAATTTAAACTAAGGAAATAAAAATTACATATTCTCTTGTCGAGAGTTTTTGATTCGGGGGTCCTTTCTTCTACGACTTCATTTCCTTTTATACTTCCTGAGCATCTCTTGGTTGTCGGAACTGCTTGGAACTGCTCCATTACCTTCGTAACTATCCACTTCTTTAGTGAAAAACTGCTTGTTTGGGGAGAAGTTACTTAGTAACTGTTGCCACTACTCTTGCTGTTTCTGGATCGTGGGGGCGTGTCGGGTTTACTTGACAACTGCTTCCGTAACTGCTGAATTGGATAAACTATACCTTTTAGACTTGTCTGATTCTGGGCGACTTGAGGATTTGGGCGACAATGAGGCTATCGCTCTGGGCGATTGTGCAGTACTACATTCGTTCAGCCTCTGGGCGTCCTGCGGTCTTGGGCGATGATACTCCTTTGCTCTTGAGCTTCCAATATTCAGGCCTTTTCTCAAGTTTCCAGATTGAGCTTTTCTTCTTGGGCCTTTTAATTGATTTCCATTGGGTCTTCATCTTGGGTTTCTCAATTGGACTTCCCTTTGATTTTGGGCTGCATTTTTAGTGTGTCACACCATCAAACTAGCGAGAAATATAGTTTGTTGAAGACTAAATTCGATCTACGGGCTTGACTTCGGTGAGGTTCAAGTCAACAAGATAGCAATAAAAAATTACTGAAGTAATACTGCCATGAGGTCAACCATTTTCGCCTTTCTTAACACACCAGTAGCTTGTTTGGTGTGGTGAACTCTATTGCCTATCCGGTTTTATTGACTACTAGTAGGAAGTACTCAAATTTATCCGGATTGAATTATCAGAATGAGTAATAGTAGCCAGAAAAGGACTACTAGTAGGAAGTAAGTACTCAAATTTAATATGCAAAAGCTCTCTTAATCTAATTACTTAAATTTTATGAGATTTTGTCGAGTATTTGTGCCAAATGTAAGTTGAAGCGTGAAAGTAGTAGACGTGTTTTAAAACGTGCCAATTAAAGTGTTTGTGCTATGAAATTACTTTGTTTTATATTATTTTTTTAACCCCCTATTTTTTGTAGTTCCAGTGCTATACAGGTTGAATTAATTATGCTACTTATTTTTTGTATTTTTCTCGTCAGATTGGTTGGTAAGGATTTATATGTTAAGAGGACATAGAAAATTTGGCGGGGAATTGAAGAGAAATGGCTGTGTGGTTTAACTCTCAAAGTTGATTTTTATTCATCAATTTTACCGACCGAAAGCAACCACAACATAAAGTATGTTGTAGTTGGTCCCGATCCATATTTTGTGAAGAGAAAATTACCTAAAATCAAACATTTAAGTTTTCAAATTCAAAAATCAGATCCAAAGTTTATTTTATCAAAAATCAGGTGTTAATTAAATTAATAATTAAAACATAATCTCTTTGCAATTCCTTGTCTCTCGCTCATCTCTCTCTCTCTCTCTCTAAACTGACTCCTCCTCCCTTCTCACTAATTGACCTTCTCTCTCAGTAGTAGCGCCGCCCCCTAGAAGAGAATCTCCGGCGCAACGGCGTCACAACGCGGTGCTTAGAGTACCGCCCTAGCTCGACTTTAAATCGACTACAATGGCATTCGGAACAAAAATCCAAGTGACGGGAGTAGACGTTTAAAGTCTCTAGAATAATACTTTTCTAATTTCTAACTATTTTACAATTGAAATAAAATATTTACAATGTGCGGTCGAAACTGGGCAAACTGCGGCTGCGATAGGGTCACAGGACATAAGTAAAGCTGCAGTCTGTGACATTCTCCCCCATTTGTTTTGGCGACATCCTCGGAGCCATGTAATGATATACTTCAATCAATGGTTTGAAGGCTTCAATGTCTTTTTCGCTTGCCCAATCATTTTACTTGCCGTTGCATTCGTTCCATTTGACCAAGTACTCTTGAAGATATTTCATAGATGCTCCAGTAGTTCGATGGACAACCATCTCTTCAGCAAAATTCTTTTCGAATCTTTTCATTTTAAGCGCAGTCGTTTCAGATCTGCAGACTTTTTGTACTGTTTTTGAGCGATATCCACAGTATGAAGGAGTAAAGATTGCTGGCCGTAGTAATCTCAAAATGACTCTTATTGGGATAAGAGCTCTTTTGGGCACTGAAACACATCTGAGCCGCATCCAAGAGTTTTACCCAGATTTTCTGCGAAGTAGAGATAAGGTGCCGAAGATAGTTTTCCAACATAGAATTGAAGCACTCCATCCGTTCATTAGATTGTGGGTGAAAATTCGAACTCATGCTCAAAGTTGAACCAAGAAGTTTGAAAACTTGGTCCAAAGTATGCCAGTAAATCGAGAATCCCGATCACTGACGATGTCCTTATGCAGTCCATAATATTTAACAATACATTTGAAGAAGAGTTGAGCTGTCTCTTCGACTGATACATCCTTGGGTGCTGCGATGAAAGTTTCATTTTTAGATAAGCGGTCTATCACGACGATGATAGTGCTAAAATCTCTAACTTTTGGCAATCCACCAATGTAGTCCATTGAAACGCTTGTTCGGGATGGAAAGGGCTCCAGTAAACCTGCCTTCTTCTGATGATCCGCCATATCTTTCTGACAACCAAGCCAAGTTCTCATATAACTTGCATTGTTGCCCCGCCTTTGAGGCCAGTAGTATGCACGTTGTAGTAGTGCATAAGTGCGCTTCACGATGGTCTCACTTCCCAACATTTTTCTCCACTGTTTCCGAAGCTCTTCAAGCTTCGGTTGAGACATACAGTATGGTGCCCTGATATGAGGTTTGACACCCGAAACAAGTTTAATCTCACGATCAATTGCCCTCCTTGGAGGAAATTTCTTTGGTAACTCATCCAGCATAATGTTCTCAAATTCCTTAATAAGCATTGTGACAGGTTTTGGGATAGAGCCGATTGTCTCTTCGATCTTCTCTACTCAAAGAGTACACAAAAATAAGGGTTCATTCCTCTTGAAACCCTTACTAAATTACATGACCGAGATACCTTTCTCGCCTATTTCTCCCAACTTGTGTGGGGATAACGCATAGTTTACTACCCATCATTATTAACGAGTCGGAATGCGGCAACATTGCTATTTTTGTATCCCGAAGAAATTCCAATCCCAGAACGAGTTTGAAATCATCCATCTGAACTGCCGACAAATTCGTCTTTCCTTCGAAGGGACATACTTTGATCGACACTGATTTCGCAACTCCTGCTATTGATTGAGTAGCGGAGTTGATTGCTTTAACTTTTCCCTTACCTCTTTCTAGAGCAAGTCCGAGCCGTTCTACTTCAGTATTTGCGAGGTAGTTGTGGGTAGCACCGGTATCTATCATAGCCCTGATTGGCTTTCCATTGATTTTCACATCAATGTACATTAGGCTTTTCGCCCTACAATTACGAACCTTGATTCTTCCATCTTCAGCTATGTCGAGGGAACTTTATCCATTTTTTGTAGCTCGGTGCGATAGTGTATTGCACCGATGTGAGAATGCACCAACTACATCCTCGTCCCCTTCGGAGTTAGTATCACCATGGCAGCTAGCTTGTGGGGTATTTTGCTTTGAACTCGAGCAACCAATTGCTAGTTGACAGTATATTCTGATAACCCAAGAATAACTAACCAAGAGGGGGGTGAATTGGTTTTTGAAACTTTTTTGACGCTAAGTCTCAAAACTATTCAATACACAAGATATAAATGCAAAGTATAATATAACAAGTAATTATTCAAATGTAATAACTTAAATTAAGTATGAATATGACACAATATAAATGACAATATAAAGTAAAGTGCGATAAGTAAAGATAACAAGCCAATTTAATGGGGTTCGATACACAATGTGTTTTACGTTCCCGTTATCAAGCTCTCCGTCACGAGCAATGCCAAATGCAATATTATGGTAACTTACAAACAAGAAGTACTAATCCTTAAGTGACTTACAAATAAGGAGCACTTATCCTTAAGTGACTTACAACAATGAACACTTATCTTTAGGTGACTTATAACAAGGAGCACTTTTCCTTAACAACAATCGAGTTTTCACAAGGGCACTCGAAACCACAAAGTATAAGTTGTAGTTTTACAATTGAAAGAACTCTCTAAACAAATGATACAATCAAGTCAAGTATTTAGAGAGTTAGAATAACACTTCAATAGATAGCAAATATTTAGCTCAAGTGTTTTAAGTTGCAAAACTTTGATGAACAATAAATGATGCAATAGTAAGGATCATTGTACCAAAACTTTCAGCCAATGAATCTCTCTTAACAAATAATACAAAGTTAAGTATAGAGAGAGATTTACACTTAAATAAGTGTTGGCAAAGAAAACTTCTATAAAAAATGAAGAATAGATGAAATTTTATGAAAAGATCTTTGCTAAGAAGGATTTCTTGATAAGATGAAAGAAACAAATTAAATCGATCAAGAAAACTCTTTTGTAATAAATGATATAAACTTTAAACTCAAGTAAACTCAATGATATCTCAATAAATAAGCTCTAAAAAATCTCTTGTAAGTTGGTGAGATTGAATGGAAAAGAGATTGGTATTTGTAGAGCAAAAAGATATGCTCTCGGGTAAGTTCGGTTGATCGAAATTTTCGGTTGATCAATTTTTTGAAAATATAGCTGTTGCAAAATACTAGCCATTGGACTTTCGATTGACAAAGTTCGGTTGACCAAACTTTGACTTTGACTTTGACTTTTTTTTTTTTTGGTGGTAAATTGCTTTTTCAGAATTTATTTCATATGAATGAAAATCATTTTTATGCAAGTGATAGATTATGAAAAAATAATTTGAGCTTTTATGCATTTGCTAAACATTGACAAGTTATACCTTTACATATATAAATGATGTTCAATAAATAACTCTATCTTCAATGTTCTTGATCTCTTCAAGCCTCTCTTTGTTCTTCAACGGATGACTATTTGACTCTTGAATGCTTAAAAGAATATATTCATGAAAAACTCAAGAAACAAAAACTTATTAGAAATATAGGTGTATTGTTTGTTATAATTAAAACAAGTGGAGTTATATTAAATCATAGGTCAACACATTCACCATCTATTTTTGAGGACACCCGCCATCTGATGGGGTCTTTCACATAAAAAGCACTTCAATTTAGGACTGACATCAGATCTGCCATCTTTAGTTTTTCCTTGGTTCCAGTTGATACTGTTGCTGCCGTTATAGTTTCCTTGACGACTATTTTGATAGTTTCCTTGCAAGTTACTTTGGCGGTTGCTTTGATAGGCCCCTCTCCTATTTTGAGAGTAACGCTCTCTCCCATTTGAGTTCGAGCTAGGTCTGTAAGGTCTTTTTTCACCTTCACAGATTGACTATTTTTCGGAGGTCGATCCTCTCTCGATTTCGATTTCTGTCTCTGAAGTTCCGTGTGTGTCCACGGTTCCAACCCTTCCATGAAGGTGAACAGTTTGACCTTTTCCAACGTATCTCGAATATTCAACATATGTCTTGAAAAGGCTTTCACGTACTCCCCGATGGAGTTTGTGTGTTTCAGTTCTCGTAAAGCTCGACGTGCCTCATATTCCACATTCTCTAGGAAAAACTGAGATCCGATTACTTTTTTGAGAAGATCCCTAGAATCTATTCGGACTCTGTTGGCCTGAATATCAACATACATGGTACATGGTGTAACCTTTCTTGCTTCATCTTGGACAAGAAAATAATGTTCCATATCGAACAAGAAGTTCTTAACTTCTTTAGCATCGCGTGCCCCTCCGTAGGTAGACGGTTCTGAAATTTTGAGCCAATGCACATGCTTTTGTGCGGTGGCTTACCCATTGCCAACCGCGCGTTGAAGCACTAGCAATTGACCTTTCAATACTTCAATTTCATCTTATAGATCATGTATGATAACAGCAGCTTCAGTTATTGCTGCGTTAGCCCTTCAGCTCTTATCCAGTTGGATGAGTAATTCCAGAATTTTCGTCTCACCACCTCGACCTTTTCCTCGAGGCACTCCATGGCATAACACAACCTAGTGATTTCTACCTCAAGCGCATCCACGCGCTGTTTTGTATTCCTCTTTTGAACATCTACCACTTCTGTGGTGTTCGAGGAATCTGGATCTATAGCTTTCTTACCGAGGGTCTTGAGCCACAACTCTGATACCAACTTTCACGGGATACATTTCTTCTTAGTACAAAAAGGGACATCGTGCGGCAGTAGTCTGCTTCGCTAGATTACCTTTCGCCTTCTCTCAATCGTTTCGGTACGAAAGAAAATTTGATTACAATTTAAAGAAAGCTTGCAACGTAAAATTGAAATGCATTGAACATAACTTGATAATTGATTGCTTGAAAGCTAAACATTACAATAGACGAAAATAGGAAATTACAATTGCTAGTGTAGGGAGCGAACACTAGAAAGCTTGATAGATCTTTGAAAGACTAATACCCCCTATAATAGTATTCGGAACAAAAATTCAAGTGACGGGAGTAGATGTTTAAAGTCTCTAGAATCATAATTTTCTAATTTCTAACTATTTTACAATTGAAATAAAATATTTACAATGTGCGGTCGAAGTTAGGTAAATTGCAGCTGTGATAGGGTCACGGGACTTAAGTAAAGCTGCGGTCCGTGACACCTGTGCTATAAATACGAGATATTTTTTAAAAAAATATTTTTTGAACAAAAAAAATACGCTACTCCTCTTAAGATTTGAAATTTCATCTTAAAAGATCAATTTTATTAAGATGAGAGTAAACTTACTTTGAAATCAGCGCGCTCATTTTTTGAGTCTTAATTGAATTGAATTGTTCGTTGGAGTTTAATGAATTCTGATACTATATCGAGACTTGAGGTTCCATATTAAAATGTGAACCTTACGTAAAAGAGAAGCACAAATCCTTATAAATTGATTTATGTTTTCACATTTGTTCGATGTTGAATTTTATCTCTTAACAAAGCCCTCTCAGTCCTAAGCTTGGTTTAATGCAGGCCTGAGTTGCCTATGGATTGAGCTCTCACGAGCCCATTGCCACCCCTAGTGCTGCAATCCCGCTTGGGTTTACACAATTCACAATTTTGTGGGGTAGTTGATGGTTGATAAAGAGATATAATAATAGTTTATGTAGTTATCTACTTCGTACAATCCTGAGTTGGTTTTGGTTTCTATTAATGGTGGCTGAAACTGTGAAGACCATTAAGAGAAGGAGAAGCTGAAAATGCACAGAATGCAGGATGGCTGGCTGGAAAAGTGAGCTAGCTAGCTGTCTATCGTCCACGTAGTTGTTGGATGCTATAAAAATAGATAAAATTCATTAAACAGAGGCGTATGCATTCATTATCTCTTCAACTGTGACATTCATTTCTATATTTAATGGCATTCTCAGTTGATAATTTATGTGGCATTTATTACTACCTTCACGTAAGACTTACCAATTATCATTCCAAATTATATTGTTATATTCTGGAAGTGTTTTTATTAATTTCTCTCACGTACCGTATGTATACATTATATAGTATTATATAATTGTGAATACACAGGGAACAAGGCCAATCAGAGGTAGCCATATGAAGGAAATCTGCAGAAGTTTATAGGGGAATTTGGAGTGTGCAACTTTCTGTCTGTCTCTCAATGGCTTTGATTGGTGGTGCAGCAGCAGTTCTTACGAAACTCAAAATCTTGCTCTCTTTAATTTTGTGGATCAACACGTTTGCTCTCTCTCAAGGTGCTTCTTTCTTCAATACTTTTGTCTTTCAGTCTCTCTCTCAATCTGTTGCTTTGCCTGTTTTCCTCTCTCTGGCCCCCGACTATAGTCGGCTGTATTGATATTTTGAGGGCCTTAGACCAACTTTACATGGGGCCGCACCCACCTTTCACTATAGGTGGCTTCCTAAGGCCCCGCATAGACGAGGGCCAAATCTGATTATAGGCCACCTGACTATTGCCCCAGATAAAGTTGGCGAGACTCCAACCTCTCAAGGCTGGTCCTGTCTGTGAATATTATTTTGATTTTTTTTTTTCATTATTATATTACCTGCATGTTAAATACAAAAGATTTTTAAACAGCTTGAAAATAATTTTCATGCAGCTTATGAACATCCAGGACAGTATCGATACCCTTTCATAAGACCAGCAAGTTCATTCACCCAACCGCCATCCGCAGCCGAGTCCCGTTCATGGAGAGGCGAAAGCAAGACCTATGACTACATAATCATTGGCGGTGGCACGGCCGGCTGCCCACTCGCGGCCACCCTATCGCAAAACTTCAGTGTGCTGTTACTCGAAAGAGGCGGAACTCCTTTTGCCAATGGAAATGTATCATTTTTGCAGAATTTTCACATTTCCTTAGCCGATACATCGCAAACCTCTGCATCACAAGTATTTATTTCCACCGATGGAGTTTTTAATTCCAGGGCTAGAATCTTGGGTGGAGGTACCTGCATCAATGCAGGATTTTACACCAGAGCAAGCTCAAGGTACAACTTCCAAATGCCTACTGACCACATTTTTATTTCTTTCCTAGTTTGAAACATATACGTGTACATGTTTTGGGCGTAAATTTGTGTCGTAATTGGGTGTTTATAGTAGTTTTAAACGAATGGAAAGATAGTTTACTTTTGTTAAGTGATTTATTAGATATCGAGATAAAAATGTAGGATCTTGAATGCTATTAATTTGAAATTAAGAATGGGGACATTGAACAAATGGTTGCTAATTAGACCAAATCAAGATATAAACTAGTAGATAATCACAATGGCTCCATTTTTGGACCCCTACAACATGTTTAGTAAATAGTACTAGACAGAGTATATAATATTATGAACACGAATTTATGTTAAATTGCCATTGCATGCTATCATTTAGGTCATTTTTGTTTTTGTTGGTTGTTATGTTCTTTCTATTTTAATAAATGCTTGGTGTGGTCCTCTTGATTTAAATACAAGACATTTATAATAGTTGTACATCCAAACAACAAAAGAAGTTGTGATCTACCTACACACCATAACTTCTCATATATGGCATTCAATTCAATTCTTTTATTTTAAATTAATTACTATATGTCTAATCATGTTGTACACTTGTTTTCATACCATTCGAATATCTAATTGCTCTAGGCCTTGGTTTGTTACTACATAGAAAGAGCGTACTTAACTAGAGAGTTCAAATCTCAGGTTAAGTTAGGGCGACTGGTAGAAGTATGCCTGATATTCGTTCCCATTTTTTGGCTATCGACTCTTTCACTCGGGTCATTTCTAGTCTCTCGTCATGGGAACTGCACAGGAAAATATTGGACCTTCTTCCTTCGATTTTCAAGCAAGATGTTTAGAAAGATGGTTGATATGTGCCTACTTGTTAACACTTGACTTTTGTGACTTTCAGTTACATTAAGAGAGTAGGGTGGGATACAAAACTGGTGAATGAGTCATATCCATGGGTTGAGAAGCAGATTGTGCATAGGCCAGAGCTTGTGCCGTGGCAGAGAGCATTTAGGGACGGCCTTACAGAAGTTGGAATCTCACCTTTCAATGGATTCACCTATGATCATCTATATGGAACCAAAATTGGTGGAACTATTTTCGACAGGTTCGGTCGGCGTCATACTGCCGCTGAGCTCCTCGCCTCGGCAAATCCCGATAATCTCCATGTTTTAGTACATGCGACAGTCCAAAAGATTGTGTTTGACAAAACAGGTGAGCATTAATCAACAGGTCTAGACAATACAAACAACAAGGTTTCATTGAGTAATTTAGTATCAGTATCTTGGTAATATGCAATGCCATTACAGGTAAAAGACCTCGGGCTGTTGGAGTCGTTTTCAAAGACGAAAATGGGAAGCAACACAAAGCATTTCTTTTGAAGAGGCCGAGGAGTGAAATTATCGTGTCATCGGGAGCAATTGGGAGCCCTCAACTGCTGCTGCTTAGTGGGATCGGCCCAAAGGCAGATCTCGAAAAATTGAACATATCTGTGGTTCTTGACAATGAATTTGTTGGCAAGGGCATGGCTGATAACCCTCTCAACACAATCTATATCCCAACAAATAGGCAAATCAAACAGTCTTTAATACAAGTTGTAGGAATTACTAAGTTGGGAGTGTACATTGAAGCTAGCAGTGGATTTGGCCAGTCCATGGATAGCATTCATTGGAACAATGGAATTGTTTCTGCTGAGGTGAGTACCATGTTTCTTCGTGTAACTCATTGGAATTCTCAAGCATATATACAATGTCTTGTATGCCGTATTAAATAGGATTAGGCACTAAATTAGACAATATTTTAGTTTC
Organism: Fraxinus excelsior; assembly: GCA_019097785.1. Taxonomy (NCBI): domain Eukaryota; kingdom Viridiplantae; phylum Streptophyta; class Magnoliopsida; order Lamiales; family Oleaceae; genus Fraxinus; species Fraxinus excelsior. The sequence continues at coordinate 31,079,630 of CM032623.1, forward strand.
TTTTTCTTCTTTCATACTGTCTAGTGTTGTATAGTCGGCTCTACCAACAATAGCATTTTGTTATGTGAACAGATAGGACAGCTATCTACCATTCCTCCAAAGCAAAGATCACATGAAGCAATTCAAGAATACATAAAAAGAAAGAGAAACATCCCACATGAGGCATTTATGGGAGGTTTCATCCTAGAAAAGATTGCATGGCCCCTGTCAACAGGCCAACTCAGCTTGCTCAACACAAATGTAGACGATAACCCATCGGTCACCTTCAACTATTTCAACCACCCATATGACGTAGCACGATGTGTGGACGGTATTCGCCTAACTGAGAAGATTTTGAAGTCTAAACACTTCACAAACTACACGCAGTGTGACAAGGAGACAGTCGAAAGGATACTAAACATGAGTGTTCATGCCAATGTTAATCTTATTCCTAAGCATACCAATGACACAAAATCCCTAGAGCAGTTTTGTAAAGACACTGTTATCACAATTTGGCACTACCATGGAGGGTGCCATGTGGGCAAGGTGGTGAGCCCTGATTATAAGGTACTCGGGGTTGAAAGACTTCGTGTTATTGATGGCTCAACTTTCGCTGGCTCCCCCGGCACCAATCCTCAAGCTACGGTGATGATGATGGGCCGGTAAGAACATCGTATTCTTGTTTACATGAGAAAATTTATTGACAAAATTTAACATATATATATATATATCAGCTTACACCTTGAATTATATATACAGGTACATGGGAGTAAAGATATTGAGAGAGAGATTAGGGAAAGCTGCTGGGGTATAAAGACTAACACCAAGTAGAGAAGTAGAAAATGTTCAATTTATTGTGTTTCTTTACTAGAAAATGTAATTTTTGTGATTCTTATTTATTAAATGTAGAGAGATTAGGCAGGGTTTGGGATTTAAGTAGGGACCTAGGAGGTATTTAATGTGTAATCTCATCCTAGACTTATGTCTCGTTTGTAATGTTGTCTTGTTGTACGTGTCCTTTAGACTCTCCATAGTAAAATCTACTATTGGATGGACTATTTTTTAGACTAATTTGCATTTCTATTGACTTTAGATCTCACCCATCTGTATTTTTTATTATTAATTCTAACACCCGTCTATGGCTATGAGGACGACTATCTACATACGAACACGATACCACTGGTAGACAGTGGATCCCAATATCACGTAAACTTCGCTCTTCGCGTTTATAACGTTACTTTTGAACATATGTTTCTTTGTAATTCATAATCCAGTATTTAAATTTTAGAACATTTCGGTCTTGGTTTGATTGTTAAAAGTCGTGCATCTCACGAATAATTTTTTTTTTTGACGTAGGAACCCGCAGCCGTTACTCGTGAGTGCGCACTGGTAAACCTCGCTCCATGTGCAGTAGCTCGCAAACTACACAAGAGAGAAACCGCACTAGGCAAGTCCGATGTGTCTGGCTTGAACGAGAAAGTGTTAATAGGGGATTCGAACTCGTGACATTCGGTCTCCGCGTTCACCTACTCCACCAACTCGGCCACTCCCGAAGGGGTATGCATCTCATGAATAATTGTTGAGTAAACACAAGTAACTTTAATAAAAAATGTAAATAAAAATGAAACGAACTTTTCTCTCTTCCCACCTGGCCGCCTGACCTTTCTTCCTCGCTGTAGCCTCTGGCTAGTTTCGTCCCTTGCCAGTTGGTATCCCCCAATTGCCTACCCCGTTCTCCCTATTTTGTCTGCCCTCATACTGAGTAGTATACATACTCTCGTGGCACTTGAGATCCACTTATAAACTAGTCATGAGTTACTCAAACCAAAATTGTATTGTGGCCGCCAGTGGCGAATCCAGATTTTTAATGAGCATGGGTGGCCGTTGATCGTGGGGTGCAATAAAATATTAAAAATAAAATATAACAATTATTTTTCTAAAACTAAACATATATAATTCTGTTATATATATCAACAATATTCATCAAATGACACAGTGCCCAAATTTTGTATAATTAAAGGAAGAGCAGAGCACGTGTTCGAATATTTCTAATTGCATTAAATCCGCTAACACTTAAAAGTATATTATTTTGTTGAATTTAGTGTCAAAATTTAATGAATGCCATGATGGTCAAGTTTTCAATAATTTTAAAAAGGACTCATAAGTTCAAAGATTCAATCGTAAGACTTCCTATTTGAATATGAAGACTCTAACCAACTGAACGGTAAGAAATGTTTGAAAACAAAATGAATTACCAAATATATAACTTCAAATTTTTATCTATCCTAAACAAAAAAAAAAATGTTCCGACGGATCCAGCATGCATTGCTGCCGGTGCTCACCGAGTGCTGGATCTGCCACTGATGACCATATGAATTCAACTGGAAATTTTACTTTATTTACTTAGAAATTAACTTGATCAATTTGAAATATTTATTTTTCAAGATTGGGGGATGGAAGAAGAAGATAGATCATTCCAATTTGCAGTAAAAAATTTCACCAAACTTTATATTTTGTTTCTAGTTGAACCACTTAGCGGCGCTTCAACATACATCAATATTCCGTTTGCCAATTCAACGGATTCATTAGTTTGGATAAACGGAGATGGATGAAGTGACTAATAGAAATCTCGATACAAAGTTATATATCTAAATTAAAACAAAAATGAAAAATGAATAACCGAAGTACAACCAATCTATAACTTTCATGACTAAAGTTTTTAACCTGTTTTCTACAGTTTCACAAGTATTACACTGTGGTAGTAAATGTGGCTTGGCCAAAAAGGACAGAAATATAAATGTGTGGTAGGCTCCTCCGTGAAAATTTGGTGCTCTCATTTATATATGTGTTTTTCGAGGTAAAATTTAGTAAATTACGATAAACTCATGTCGATTTTGAAAATCTACATTAACAATTATAATGTTTCAAGTTTTATTATTTGTTTGACTCTTTTCCACATTCCAAGTTCTCTTTATTACGTTTGTTCAATTCCAAATAAAAGGCATAAGATTTGGACTACACTGGCCGCTCACAAGCTTATGTGGGCTCAGCTCTGCCCAGTACGAGTCAAGCTCACAGGCCTAGTCCAAGCCTTAATTTGGGTTATCAAGCCGCTCGCTAACCCAAAAGTCGAGTCGAGATGGCTCAATATGTTACCATGATGATAAATGTATTTTATATACTTATTTGTATATAAAAATATAGACATTTAATAATTTTTTTGGAACAATTATAGCCTAATTTATTGTATATTTTGTTTGTTAGGTGAAACTCGATAAATGAAATTGAAATTGAAAAAAAGAAGCGAAAATTGACGAAAAAGAGCAAGACTCAAAGTTTGAGGACTAAAGTGTAAATTCTCAAAAGTTGTATTATACCTCAAGATGAAGTAACAAGAATATTAGGAGTCAATTGAATACAATTAGAACTCAAAAATTAGTTAAATATGATTATAATATTTTCACAAATCAATTTTCAATTGCAAAAGTATGTTCCAGATTTTTATCCTATATTGAAACCCAATTTTGACCTAGTAAACATCCGAATTGAAAAATAAAATAAAAATAAAGCTACGTATAGTAGAATTGTAGCCCTTTGATTTATTTTCACAACCCAATTTGAATCGCTTTAATCAGATATATTTAGAGAGAAAGTTATGATAAAAATACTAAATCCAATGAACACTCCAAATTCGGGGAAAATAATAGGGAAAGTATAAATACAATAGGAAAGGCACTTGAGAAGGGTTCTATACATTGAGATACACGAAATACAACTTAAGAATTAAAGAGTCAAATCAAAGGAGAAAAACAATAAATCAAAGGTTTGGAATCAAGAGGAACTTGGTGCAAGATTCATCAATTTCTCTACATCTCAATTCAAAATTTGGTGATTTACTCCAATATTGTTATTTTTTTCTTCATGCATCATAAGTAACTAAACTATTTATTAGAGCCAACAATATAATCTATTTGAGACCCTTTATTTCTTTTATTTAAGACTCTAGTTCTTTCACCGTATGTGTGTTGTTTTTATTCATGAATTTAATGCTCGAATTACTCGATCAACAATTCAATGATTTTGTATATCTATTATGAATCGAGAGGTGAGTTTCAGATTTGGACCACTTAGTAAAATTCGGTAATTTGATATAAAACGTAGAGATACTTATATTAATTATTGTGGTCATTATATCAATTCTTAGAACAAATATTGCGTTTAAATAAGATTGATTCATATAGAGATATGAAATTGAATTAGTTAAATAAACTTAATAAGAACTTGAGAGGGATAAATTGAATACAATACAAGAATTCGATCGAACAATACATTAGATTTGTGAATCTTGAATTAAGATTTAAATGTAATTAATATATGAAATTGTTATACCCTAATATCTCATTCCATATTTGAATTTTAAATCAATCTTTGTTCGCATATTGCTATTTTCAATTAGTCAGATATAGTTAGAAAAATAATCACAACAGTCATATTTATTTTAATTCTTCAAATAGAAGTTAGAAATAATAAATTAAGTATTATATTATAGTCCTTGTGGAAACGATAATTCGAACTCAGGTCCATTATATTACTTATTATGATATCGTATATTTGCGATAAAAAAAATGTAACTAGTTTTTGGCGTCGGTGTTGGTGACTATTTTTATTTAATATTGGTTTTGATTGATTTTTTTTTCAACTGATCTACTTGTTTTTCTTTACTCCATTGACAGGGAATAAAAAGAAGCAATAGCTCAACAATCCACAATGATTAATCCCGATTTATATGATTGTGACATGCTCTTTGAAGAATTCATCTTTAGACGAGAACTTTAAAAAGTGGGGATACGATCAACTTATTGTATTTGATGAGGATGGCTTGTCGGGGGACTAAGTATCAAATCTATTGTTTATGTAGAGATTAGATTGACTTATGCAAATTCTGGTGCATTGCATTATACTAAAATTTGCTTATTATCGACAAATCCAGAGGAAGTAAGGAAGGCTATCTTTGATGATCCATAAGAAGAAGAAGATGAAATAGTTACGGGAGATATATCAAATAATTTTGGACAAGCCAAGTAACATGCTTATGGATGATCTCCTCATTATTCAATCCGAGAAACCAACTAAAGAATAAAAGCTTGTAGAAATCGAGGAATTAATCATAAAGGAACTAAACGAATTAATAGCATTCAAAAAAGATGTAAATAGCATGCAAATCTCCAACTTCATTGATTTTGTGATTAAAGTCGATGAAGAGATCAAAATATTCTTAGCTGGGTTCGAATTTGGTAAATTAGACAAATTATACCGTGTTCAAGAGAGCAAAGTACGATTTTGGAGGACATGTGAAACATGAAAAAAAGAAATGTAAAATTGAGTGAGCTAAGCAAGACCTTCGAATTCATATTCAAAGCTCTATGAAGCATTAGTGCAAAAGTCTAACTAAAGACTTTAAATTAAGCGCTTATTGGGAGACAATTCAATTTCTTACCAATTTATCTATTATGCTTTCTATATTTGCATTGCATATAGTCCATTAAGGTGCATTAGTTTTAGACATGTTTCTATTTCAATAAGAGGGTCATCATATCATATATTAAGCCTATTAAAATAAATCATATATTTGAGTGAAAAATAGTAAAAAATAAATATGGCACATTTTTCAAGTTTCAAGGTGTAGAAAAAATTGATTATCATATACATCACATTATAACTTTTAAACCTTTTTTCTTACTCTTATATTTGTCTTCTACTTTCAAAGATACATATATATCTAATGGGAGGAAATTTGATAAGCTGAAGAATGGAATGATACAAAAAGCTTACTTCCAATATTAGACAGAAAAACTCGGGGAATATCTTCTTTATTTCTTCCCCACCCCTCTATGTGCTAGATTATATTTTAAGACATTGAAGACAATATCTACTTTAAATTTAGAGGTGAAAAAAACTGAGTTTTTAGTTTATTGTTCGTGTGTGATTATATGTTTCTACTTCTTTATTTTTTTTCAATTATATATATATATATAATTGAAAAAATTGAAAAAACTTTAAAAATTTTAAAAATATTTTTTTGTTAGTTGTGTGCTTGTATGGTGGGTAGCATTATCGGCGAATATATTTGAAATTGTGTGTTAGTTTATGAACTTTGGATATGTTACATGTTTAGATTAATTGATTCGTATCCATGTAAAACTTGATACTATTTGTGCACATGAATTAAGTTTAACATTATAAAGTAGTGAGTTGATTCATATGATTGATAGGTTGGAGTAGTAGAACGTAGATGCTAAATCCAAAAATTACTACAATATACATCATTCGAACAAATTCAGAATAATTTATGGGTGATTTTACTTTATACTGAAATATGTCTATATATAGGGATTCCATGTGTGTAAATTCTTGTATGGATTGTCTAATGTTAATATTAGATGAAAATTAGGTGAAAATCTTATGTTATGAGTCTATTTTTGAGAATGTGTGTTTAATGAGAGGCATTGCGTTGATCATGACAAAGAAAAAGAAAAATAAAGGAGAAAAAATGGGAAAAAAGGATTATGAAACGTTTTGTCGTAACATTTATAACTCGAATGATTAAACCTACAAGAGTATCTAAAAATCTAGTGCCCTGTGATCATCTGATTTGAAAGTTATTAGCTTAAAGCTCGCTACAAGCATCATTTAGAAAGTTTAATAGAGAGAAATATGTACATAAGATAAGAAAAAAATAATAATTATGTATTTACAAACTACATGCATTGATTAAGTTCCAAACACTTATTTGAGAAAATTAGATATTTGACAATGAATTATTAGTCTAGTTAAGTTTTGGAGGTTGAAGCAATAAAAATTTGGAGAATCCTTATTTGTTGAAATATTGACTTGCAATTTATGAGATCCATCTAAATTAGAAAGTGTGAGGAGTTAGTATAAAGATTCAACTTTAGATTGCACACTGAAAAAAGAATAAGTTTAAGAGTGTTTGAATCTTACCAGTGATGAAAGTAAAATTCTACCATCGAGGGTCTGAATTGAAATAACTCGTGAATTTATAGTGTTTTACTTAATTCTTCACACACACATACATCAGTTTTGCACTGAAAAAGTAGATATTAATTTTGGTAATGTAACCTCGAAACTGTTTGTAGTTTTAATACAATGATTCAAATCCTCAGACACAATGCATGTTATCTAACCCAAAACCTTTTGTATGTTTGTGTATTTGTTTAGTTAGGTTTTGGTTTTGTTTGAACAAATGTTTAAGTTTGTGGATATTTGATAAATGTATTTTATATACTTATTTGGACATAAAAATATAGACATTTAATAATTCTTTTAAACAATTATAGCCTAATTTATTGTATATTTAATTTATTAGGTGAAATTCAAATGAATGAAAGTTGAATTAAAAGAAATAAGGGAAAAATTGGCGAAAATGGCAAGATCTAAAGTTTGAGGATTAAAGTGTAAATGCTCAAGATTTGTATCGTTCCTCATATGAAGATCCGAGAATGCTATGGGTCAATTGGATGCAATTATAAGTCAAAATAGAGTAAATTATGATCAAATATTTTCACAAATCAATTTCAACCACACAAGTATATTCTTGATTTTTAGCCGGAGATTGAGACCCATTTTGACCTAGTAAACGTTCGAATTGGAAAAATGTTATTTCTAGTAAAGTTGTATTCATTTGAATTATCTTTACAACCCGATTTAACTGCATCAATTAGGTATTGGAAGAACAAGTTATGATAAAAATATTAAAAGATGTGCATTGCTGAATTTTTTTTTGAGAGGTGGCCTCGTAGTGCCACTACATGGTGCCTAGGCCCTGCTTGTTGTCATCTAGGGCAAGGATTTTTGGCCCATTTAAAGTCCATGAAGACTCCAAATTTGGGGAAAACAATAGGAGAAGTATAAATAGAAGAGTAGAGGCATTTGAGAATGGTTCCATACATTGAGATACGCAAAATACAATTTAAGAATTAGAGTGTCAAATCAAATGAGAAAAATAAAAAATCAAGGGTTTGAAATCAAGATTTGGAAAACGAAGAGGAACTTAGTATAAGATTCATCAACTTCTCTACATCTCAATTCAAAATCCAATGATGTACTCCATTAATGTTATTTGTTTTTCTTCATGTATTATTAGTAGTTAAACTCTTTATTAGGACGAACAATATCATATATTTGAGACCCTTTATTTATATTATTCAAGATTCTAGTTCTTTCATCATATATGTGTTGACTTTATTCATGAATTTAATTTTATTCTACTTAATCAACATTTCAATGATTTTTTGAATCTATTACGAATTGAGATATGAGTTTTAAATTTAGACAGTTTAGTAAAATTCGATAATTTAGTATAAAATGTAGAGATATTTATACTAATTATTTCAGTCATTATATGAATTGTTAGAACAAATATTGTGTTTAAATAAGATTGATTCACATAGAGATATGTGATTGAATTAGTTATATAAGTTCAATGAAAATTCGAGAAGGGTATATTGAATACAATAGAAGAATTTGATCAAACACCACTTTAGATTTGTGAATCTTGAATTAAGATTTGTTACGCCCTAATATCTCATTTTGTATTTGAATTTTAAATCGATCTTTGTGTGCATATTGCTATTTTCAATCAAATAGGTTACTTTCGTGCCTTGTAAATGAACTAAATGCCTAAAACCAATGAAAATTATGCTGAAATAACAAATACAAATAGATCAAAGATTCATGTATATAAGATGTATTAGGGCAAAATAACTTCATCTAATGATCACCTTAATTCTCAATTCAAGATTCTAGCCTAACGTAGTGTTCGGTCGAATTCTCCTACGGTATTCAATTTACCCCTCTCGAGTTCTCATTGAGCCTATTTAACTAATTCAATTCCATATCTCTATGCGAATTACCCTTAGTTAAACGAGTTATGGCACTAGAAATTCATATAACGACCGCAGCACTTAGTATATGTATCTCTACACGTTATACCTCGTTACCGGATTTTATTACACGTTCTAAGTCTCAAACTCACATCTCGATTCGTAAGAAACTCAATAGATCATCAAATTATTGATCAAATAATTCAATGCATTGCAATCATAATAAAATCAACACATGGAAGAATAAAACTCAGAATTCATGGATTAAAGAACTAAGAGTCTCAATAGATTACATTATTTGCCCTAAAAATGAATTTAGCTACTCATAATCAAAACAATGAAATAAATAACTAAATTCGAATACATCACCGGATTTAAATGATAAAAAGATGGAAAAGAATCAACTCTTGCACCAAGATCTTCTTCCACTTCCAATCCTTGATTTGAACTCGAATCCTTCATCTTCGATATTGTGTTTTTCTCTCAATGTTACAAAGTGTGGAACCCTCTTTTCAATGTGTGGGAATCTCATTTTTAATGTGTCCCTAAGTCTATTTATACTTTCATATACGTTCTTGGCCAAGTTGGAGTCTTTTTGTGGAGTTTTCGTGACCCAAACAATAAAAACCTAAAATCTGTGGCGGCGCGTAGCGCTTGAGCGCTGAGTTTATAGCGCTTGGGCGCCGAGTTTCTGTCCACTTTGCATCTGCTTCAGTAATTTTGGCATAACGTTTTCTTCCGATATCCGATTGAGGTGATTCAAGATTCGTTAGAAAGATAACTCGAAGAGCTACAACTTTAATAGAAGTAACTCTTCTTCAATTCGAACGTTTACTAGTCCAAAAATGGGTCTCAATATCCAACTAAAACTTTGGACATCATTGTGCGGTTGAAAATTGATTTGTTTTCACTCCTTTTGATCTTTAGTTGCATCCATTTGACCTCTAGCATTCTCGAATCTTCATCGTGAGTTTCGACACAACTTTTGAGTATTTGTACTTTAGTCCCCAAGCTTTGGATCTTGCCTCTTTTTCGTCAATTTTGCATTCTTTTCTCCAATTCTTCATCTTCCATTGAGTTTCACCTCATAACATATTATATCATAAATTAGGCTATAATCTCATTAGAAGAACGACAAAATGTCATTGTTTTGGAACCTAAATAAGTGTATAAAATACACTTATCAAATACCCCAAAACTTAAGCATTTGTTTGTTCTCAAACAAAATCATAATCTAACTTAACAAACACACAAACATGTAATGTTAATTACCTAATTGGTGGCCAGTCAATCAAGTAAAGCAACAAGATTTAGCTAGTTAACTTGGCTTTTTATCTCAAGATCGAAATCATAATATCAAGTTTATGCACAGCTTCAAAATCACAATACAAAAATTAAAATCTACTTTTCTAATGTAAAATCGACGTGTGTGTGTGAAGAATTAAGTATAGCATTATGAATTCATAAGTTGTTTCAATTCCCGACCCTCAATGGTCAAATATGTTCTTTCATCACTCATAAGATTCACACACCCCCAAACTTATTATTTTCGCGCTTTTCCACTGTGTGAACTAAGGTTGAATTTTTGACTATCCTCACCTCTCTAGTTTGACAAAATTTCACCAATCGCAGTTCAACATTTCAATAAACAAGGATTCTCCATTAAATTTGATCGCTTCAATCTCTAGAACTTAACTAGGCTAACAATCTCTTATCATAAGTCAAATTTTCTTAAACAAGTGTTTGAGACATAACCAAGGCATTTGGTGCCTATTCTGTTTCATACACGTGCTTTTTCTGATTTTTCCAATTTTTTTTCACTTTTTTTTAAATATTTTTTTTTCTTTATTGGAAGCATTCTCTCCCTTAAACTTTCTAAATGATCCATGTAACAAGTTTTCAGTCGATGACTCCCAAGTCAGACTATAGGGCACCAGGTTTTAAAGACCCTTGCAAACTTAATTGATTGAATCATAAAAGTTACGAAGAGAAATTTTCTAATAAAATATTTTTGTATGCCTTGATTAGTGCAATGTCCCTCATTTAACACCAATTCAAGTAAAACGACCTCTAACTTGAGAATTTCACCCAATTGCATCCTATCGACCTTAGACAATCCACACAAGATTTTTAATTTCACACATGGAATCCCTATTTATCTCAACATCTTCCTACAACAGTAAAATTCCCCTAAACTATTCTAAATTTGGTCTAAGAATGTAAAATTTAATGGTTTTGGATTTAGCATCTATGGTCTACTATTTCAACATATCCAATTATGAAATCAACTCATTCCTACACAATGCTCAACTTAATTCACGTGCTTAATATATATCAAATCTTACATGGAAAAGCACAAATTAATCTAAGAATGCAACTTATTCACCATTCATAGATCAATACATGATTCAATATATTCATCATTGCCAGTCAGACCAACTAACTCACACAAGCACACAAAAAGATTTTTTTTTTACTAAAACAATAAAGCACACAAAAACACATAAAAAATAAAAACTCATGTTTTCCACTCCCAAACTTAAATTAGACATTGTCCTCAATGTCTTTAATCCTAAATCCGCATATAAAGGGGTGAGAAAGAAAGTAAAGAAAAGGCTCCATGATATGACGTGTAATTCAATAGCTAGCTTTCCTCTTGCTCCCGTTGGCTCCTTGGTAAATAATGGTTTACATGTTCCGCGACGTCATGTTCCTGAAAAACAAATAAAATATTAAGATCAAAAAAATTGGAGCAAGCGTTACTTAGCTCTAACATCTAATAAACCAATGAACATATAAAAGAACTAAGGGGAAACGAGGTATAGATGATGAATCACAAATAACTTAAAAATAAACTAAATTATCCTAAAACTCGAAAACAAAATAAATAAAAGGGAAAAAGGCTTGGGTTGCCTCCCAAGAAGCGCTTCTTTAAAGTCATTAGCTTGACTCTTTGCACAAGTGTTTCATGGCACTTTGAATGTGGCTTTGGATGTTCTGTTTAGCTTGTTTAATTTGACTTTGTTCCATGTTGCATTTTTCCTCCAAATTTTAGCATTGATCTTCTCCATGTAGTATGACTTTTCTTCATCACCTAGTTCGAACTCAACAACATGTACCTCAATCTCTTCATAATGTTTAATTACAAAATCCACTTTTGAGCAAACGATGAAGTCGAGGAATTCATTTTCTTCGAATGTTGCACATTCTTTTTCGCCCGTTGTGATTAATTTCTCGATTTTCTCATGCTCCTCTTCTTTGATTGAAGTTTTCTCAAGTTCAACATCCATGTCCAAAACTTCTGGCATAAAGACAATGACATCTTCATTGGAAGTCTCCTCCTCTTGTTGTATTTGTTGATAGTTCGATGGATTTGTTTATTCTAAATGATGATCATTAGTAATTTCTAGAAGAAATAATTCCACAGGCAAATCATTCATGTCAAATTCCCACGAGAGAAAAAAATGTAACAGGCAAGCTTCTCAGGACAGTTTCATCAATTACATATTCTGTTTTTAGTTCTTGTATATTACGTTCTATAAGGATATCTCCCACAAGCATATCTCCCTCAACAATTCCTTGAGCTGTCAATTGTTGTTGCTTTATGACGAAGTCACATACGAGTATATTGTCAAAATCAACATTGACCATCTTTTATCCTGAAAAAGAAAGAACAAAAACAAAACAAACTAAAATAGAAAAATAAAAATAAATAAACAAATCAAGTAATAGTTAAAAAGAATAAATTAAGACTAAAAGTAAATAGTCCCAGGCAACGACGCTAAAAACTTGTTGCGTATTTTTATATCGCAAGTGTACGATATCGTAACAAGTAATATAGTGGACCTAAGAGTCCAAATTATCGTTCCCACGAGGACTATACTTTAGTCTTAATCTACTTTTCTAACTCTTATTTGATGGAAGTAAATCAAATAAGGAATTGTGATAGTTGGAAAGATTGATTCTTTTAAATGAACTAAATGCCTAAAACTAATGAAAATTATGTTGAAATAACAAATACAAATAGATCAAAAATTCATGTATATAAGATGTATTCGGGCAAAACAACTTCATCTAATGATCACCTTAATTCCCAATTCAAAATTCTAGCCTAACGTAGTGTTCGGTCGAATTCTCCTACGGTATTCAATTTACCCCTCTCGAGTTCTCATTGAGCCTATTTAACTAAATCAATTCCATATCTCTATGCAAATTCTCCTTAGTTAAACGAATTAAGGCACTAGGAATTCATATAACGATCGCAGCACTTAGTATATGTATCTCTACACGTTATACCTCGTTACCGGATTTTATTACACGTTCTAAGTCTCAAACTCACCTCTCGATTCGTAAGAAACTCAATAGATCATCAAATTATTGATCAGGTAATTCAATGCATTGCAATCATAATAAAATCAACACATGGAAGAATAAAACTCAGAATTCATGGATTAAAGAACTAAGGGTCTCAATAGATTACATTATTTGCCCTAAAAATGAATTTAGCTACTCATAATCAAAACAATGAAATAAATAACTAAATTCGAATACATCACCGGATTTAAATGATAAAAAGATGGAAAAGAATCAACTCTTGCACCAAGATCTTCTTCCACTTCCAATCCTTGATTTGAACTCGAATCCTTCATCTTCGATATTGTGTTTTTCTCTCAATGTTACAAAGTGTGGAACCCTCTTTTCAATGTGTGGGAACCCCCTTTTTAATGTGTCCCTAAGTCTATTTATACTTTCATATACGTTCTAGTGCAACGCTTGAGCGCTGAGTTTATAGCGCTTGAGCGCCGAGTTTGTGTCCACTTTGCATCTGATTCAGTAATTTTGTCATAACTTTTCCTTCCGATATCCGATTGAGGTGATTCAAGATTCTTTAGAAATATAACTCGAAGGGCTACAACTTTAATAGAAATAGCTCTTCTTCAAGTCGAACGTTTACTAGTCCAAAAATGGGTCTCAATCTCCAACTAAAACTTTTGACATCCTTGTGCGGTTGAAAATTGATTTTTGTTTTCACGTCCTTTTTGATCTTTAGTTGCATTCCATTTGACCTCTAGCATTCTCGAATCTTTATCGTGAGCTTCGAACACATTACAAACTTTGAGATTTGATAACTTAGGGTTTTTCCCCCCCCACCCCCCCCCCCCCCCCACCCCCCCCAAGCTTTGTGGATCTTGGGGGGCCCCCTTCTTTTTTTTCGTCAATTTTGCATTCTTTTCTCTAATTCTTCATCTTCCATTGAGTTTCACCTCATAACATATTATATCATAAATTAGACTATTTATACTTTCATATACGTTCTAGTGCAACGCTTGAGCGCTGAGTTTATAGCGCTTGAGCGCCGAGTTTGTGTCCACTTTGCATCTGATTCAGTAATTTTGTCATAACTTTTCCTTCCGATATCCGATTGAGGTGATTCAAGATTCTTTAGAAATATAACTCGAAGGGCTACAACTTTAATAGAAATAGCTCTTCTTCAAGTCGAACGTTTACTAGTCCAAAAATGGGTCTCAATCTCCAACTAAAACTTTGGACATCCTTGTGCGGTTGAAAATTGATTTGTTTTCACTCCTTTTGATCTTTAGTTGCATCCATTTGACCTCTAGCATTCTCGAATCTTCATCGTGAGCTTCGACACAACTTTTGAGTATTTGTACTTTAGTCCCCAAGCTTTGGATCTTGCCTCTTTTTCGTCAATTTTGCATTCTTTTCTCCAATTCTTCATCTTCCATTGAGTTTCACCTCATAACATATTATATCATAAATTAGGCTATAATCTCATTAGAAGAACGACAAAATGTCATTGTTTTGGAACCTAAATAAGTGTATAAAATACACTTATCATATGTTTCGGAAGATGACCATTTTTAACCAGATTTTCTTCCAAGAGACTTTGCTATTGATTTGTGTGTTATTTACATTTCATTCCTTGGAGTTATTGAACTTTTGAATTTAAATCACCAAGTGCATGCAAGTGTTTTTCCAACTTCCTTTCCATCTTAAAGTAACTCTGGCCCGAACACTAGTCTTGCTTTGTGTTCTCTGGGTCTATATTTTTTGGTATTTGTTGCAGCTATAATATACCTTATCCCTTAGGCTCATCTCCAACTAAATTTAGTAGGAACAATAATACCATTCAATTGCAACTTGTACATTTTCTCCAAAATTAGTTTATCAATTTAAATATATGAGCGTGTGTAGAACTTCTCCATCTTTAAGTTTTGAGGATATTATGTTGAAGTGAAGAAAATGAATTACGAAGATTTGCCTCGTTCATGAAGATTTAAGCAACTCTTTTTACTTGAAAACCTCATTTAACTTCAGCATCTCATATTATATTGGCTTTCCTTATGGCTTGCTATGGTGTTTTGAGATATATTATCGAGAATGGAGCTAAGGGTTGCGAGGTATGCTTCTGGGCAACGGTTCTTCATTTTGATTAATTAGGTTGAGTCTAAAGACTAATGTAATTGCCTAATCTCTATTTAAAATAGGCCATTGTTAGTGGAAAGCTGATGGCTCAATGAGCCAAATCCATGAAGTTCAAAGATGGCTGTATGATATCTTCTGGTCAGCCGGCGAAAGAGTGCATTGACTCTGCTGCTAGACACGGTCTCCTTAGATAGGTTTGTTTCACTATCTTGTTTTTTGTTTTCAAAGCAGCGGCATTATTCAGAAATTCTACTCGCTGTCTACTTTTTTTATTTTTTTTTTGGTTTGCTAACTTTCGAATGTGGTTGTTTATTCACGGAGTACTTGGAATTAAAGTGAAGATCATGCTTTATTGGGATCCCAAGGGAAAGCAGGGTCCAATAACTCCTCTTCCAGATCAAGTCACAATTCCTCCTCCAAGGAAGAAGAATATATTAAGCCAGCAAATATCCTTTTTCTAAATATGAGCATATTGGAACTAGAGGTTGATTGGAAAGGGAAAATGTTAAAAGGGTGTTGAATTTGACCAAAAATATTTTATTATATATTGTCTTTATCCGTCTAGAGCACTATAAGAAGAACATGCTGTGAAATTGTTCATTTCTTCATCTGTTTTAAATGAGTTGTTTGATTCTTGAGCTTAGTTATAATTAGGGTTGAACAACGAAACTGTCAAATCGAATTGAAACCGTTGGTTTGGATCCACGTGGATCCGTCAAAGTTTTGATTTTGAACCGGATCAAACCGCTTTGAAGTGGTTTGGTTTATGTTTTAATTTTTGCAAACTGTTTCAAACCGCTAAACCGTTTAAAAAATTAATCAATTTTAAGTTTAAATTTTATTCAACCCAATTAAAACCAAATGCATCCCAATTAAAAGATACCTTCATATTAGACCCTATCCAATTAAATTCAATACCCAACTTAACTAAATGCCCAATTAGATAATTACCTATCTCAACTTTAAAATTTCAATCTAATGGCTTGTTTGTTTTGGATTAAAAATCTGATTTTAATCTAAGTCAAAGTCTAACAATCAATATAAACAACATATTTCATGGCACAACTTTTCAACCACACATTTAAAAAACTTTTATGACAATCTACTAAAAATCTAATTTCAATTCCCACCAAACACCCATAGTACTTTCAATTAATTTGTAGGTTATTTCTCTCTTTCAAACTAACAATAAAGGTACGTGAATTTCTATATTTATATATTTATATATTTATTCTTTATTTTAATTCATGTTCATGTACGGTGTTTTGTTTGTTAATTTTCTACATATTTTCTTAATTTTTTTTAGATTGATTTGAATAATGGAAAAAAAAAGTTTTGACATTTTGCTGCTATTCTAGGGTTTCAAGATTTGCTTTTCTTCAAGATTTGTATTGATTTAGATGACTAGTTTCAAGATTTGTTTTTCCTTCAAGAAATAATTGTACAAAATAATGCAGTCAGTGACAACAATGTTTTTTGCACATAATATATTACTTTTATATAGCATGATTGATTAAATTTTTTTTTTTATAACATTATTACTCTTTTGTATATTAACTTTGAGGTCATGTTGCATAATATGAATTTTTTTTATATAAATAATTAGATACGGATTCGATTTTAGAAGAACAAAGTAATCATGAGATCAATGATAAAATTCCAATGAACAATGAAATTGTGAATATGCAATAAAGTGTGAAGGGTAAGAAGGGACATAAAATGTCTGATGTGTGGGCTCATTTTGATATAAAGAGGGATGATACTGTAGAATGTATTTATTGTGGACAAGTATACAAGCATCAATCTAAAAGTGAGACTAGTACATTGCGAAATCATATCGAGGATTTGTGCAAGAAGTATCCATATAGGTTTCAAGACATAAAGCAAAAGACATTGAATTTCTATGGTAATCTAAAAATGATGAGATTTTAGAGAGTGTTGGTAGTGGTGGACAACTTGTCAAGTTTACTCAAAAAAGGGTGAGAGAACACATTACAATTGCTAGGGATATATATCATTTGTTTCTCGATGAGAACAAGAAATTGAGGAAAGAATTGAGTAAACACCGGGTTTGTTTGGCTACTGATTGTTGGACATCTATACAAAATGTAAGTTATTTGTGTTTCACTGCTCATTCAGTTGACGATGATTGGAGACTTCAAAAATGAATCATAAGTTTCATCCAAGTCCCCAGCCATAAGGGTGATATGGTAGGAAATGAATTGATATCTTGCCTTTAGGATTGGGGAATTAATAAGATTTTCTGTGTGACAGTTGATAATGCCTCATCTAATGACAATGCAATAATGAAATTGAAGAGTGATTTTCTAGAGAAGAAGAATGGTCTAGTTCTTGGGGGAGAAATGCTTCATATGAGGTGTTGTACTCATATTCTCAATCTTATAGTTTGTGATGGTATAAAAGACATTAGCAATGCTATTTCATCTATCTGCAATGTTGTATGGTATGCTAGATCTTCCCCAGCACGACTAAAAAGATTTAGAGAGAGCTGCAATGATGCAGATATTGAGTCTCGAGATTTATCGTGTTTGGATGTATTAACTAGATGGAATTCCACCTGCATGATGTTACAGGTTGCAATAAAGTTTAAAAACATATTTGATATTTTGGAAAGTGATGCAAACTATACAAAGTACTTTGATGCAGAAAGATCTAAAGGGAAAAATATAGATGGAACACCAACACATGTCGATTGGGACCAAGCAGGAGCATTTGTCAGATTTTTGAAGACTTTTTATGATTTGACATTGAAAATTAGTGGCTCTTTATATGTAACGCCATACACTTTCTTTCAAGAAATATGTGAAATTCATGGGGAGTTGAAATAATTAGCTGAAGAGCCAAATAGTATGATAGGATCCATGGTAGTTAGCAAGAGAAGAAAATATGATAAGTATTGGGGTAATCTTGAAAAGTTTAATCAATTGTTGTTCATATCAACAATTCTTGACCCCAGATGCAAGTTGGAATTGCTTAAAGCTGGGCTTGAACTTATTTATGATGTACAAATTGCAAACATGTTATTAAAGAAAGTCGAAAACAAGTTTCATAGGTTATATGAATTCTATAAGGAAATGATGACTCCATTGTTAGCCCCACCTAAGGATGCTACTCAACCTAGAAGCCAAAGTGCTTTACAAACTACTTTGGGAATTTCCAAATCCATTCCCTCAATTTTTAAAGTTAGACTTATGCAGGAAGCTCAAGTTGAGAAGAATGATTTGATGGAATACTCAAATGATCATTGGGAAGATTTGAACAATGATGGTTTCAACATATTAATTTGGTGGAAATTGAATGAAAATAAGTACAAAGACGTGTTAGCCATTCAAATATTTACAGTTGCTTCTGAGTTTGTATTTTCTACTAGTGGTCGAATTATCGATTCCTTTAGGAGTTCATTGAGTGCAAAGATAATTGAGGGGGTGATTTGCACTAAGAATTGGTTACACAATAACAAGGAACCTATAATGATTAGTCAATATTTGGATGAAGTAGAAGCATTGGATGATTCGGAAAAATCCATGGAAGGTATTATCATATTTGATCTTTCCATTCACTTTATTTTATAGCTTTTTTACACCATTTAATTGTAATAAATGAATATATTTGTTGTATTCTTATCTATATGCATAGAACGAATCATGTGTTACAATTGGAGATGTTGCACCAATTAGTATTGATTAAGAGGTTAGAACAAATTGTTTCACTGCATTGATTATTAGAAGCAAAGAACATTTGTTTATAATATTCGTAATAATACTAATTTTTAATGTGATATTTAAGATTAATATTTATGATTTAACTTGTTCGATATACATTTTTTTATTAAACCGTGGTTTTAAATCGAACCGAACCAAAAAATGTGGTTTTCTTAAGAAATTGAAGTGGTTCGGTTTGAAAATTTGTCACAAACTGACCAAACTGAATCATGTTCACCCCTAGTTATAATGTATAGTAGATGATTCTTTTTATTGTGGAGTATGATTAATAAAATCCCAATTAAAAAAAAAAAATTATCGTGAAATAGATTAACACATATGAACATAGGGAAAATGAGAAGAATAGGAGAGAGATACAAGTCGATTTCTCATTTGGTAGCATGAGAATCATCAAAACAGATGAAGCCAAAAGCAACTTGCAATTTGAGGAATAATAGTGGTTTTTGTGCATCATTTTTTTTATATTCATTATTTGAACCTTGGTCTTTCCAATGGTTTTTCCTCCATTTTGTAGGTTTTCTTCCTTGGTTTGGCAGATGCCGACTTTGGACATGTAGAAATCTGAGTGAAGCTCATATCTATTTGCTTGTAAATCCATTGCTCTCATTTAAACTAAGTGATGATGGAATCTGAAGCATTAATTTAATGTTAGTATGAAAATTTCTGCATTGTTATTTTTAACGTTCGTGTAATGCTTAATATGCTTCAAGCTTGAACTTCTAAAGGATTTTAGGTAGCTTTTCTGACTTTTAAATAAATATGAGGTGTTGATTTTATAAAATCCCATAATATGAACTTCTTTATTCCCAATGCACTATGATTTGTAGATTGTGACATTATATTGAACTTAAGAAAAATCAGCCTTTATGCTGAATGATTTAAAAATTGTGAAATTAAATTGAATTGTATTACTTAAGAGTGTGCTGGAATCTTTTGTCTCATTTTTTAGGTTTACTACTCTGATTGAATTATTTCTATAGTGAATTTTAGAACCCGGAAAATCTGAATTTGATATAGTCTGTTTTTGATATATGTTTCCTTCTTCTAAGAGAATAAAACTATTTGTACCGAATTGTCCTCACCGAAAATATTACACCTTCTCACATGTGCATGGACCCGCGTGAATAAAAAAACTCCCAAAAATGTCTTTCCCACATCCTATTGTGGGTGTAGGTAAAAGATTTGATAAGAAAAATTATGTAATGTAGCATTGTCCCTTCTAAGAACTATATATGGTATTTCATTCCACTCATACTACATACGAGTTGCTCCCTAAGTCTATCAAGGTGGACTTCTTGTGTCTGTCTTTATTGCTTCATAAATCCACAAAGCATCTAACTTTTTAGCTTGAGATCTACCATGTGGCCCTGGCCAAGAAGATTAATTCTTTTAGCTTTTATATTACTACGTCTTCGGACAGGTAATTGCCATGGATAGAAACTTTCAAGAGAAACAAGCATTTCATATTATTTATAAGCTAGTAAATTCGCATGCTTAAATATGGTGTTGCATGATTTTTTTTAGGGCTCATTCTTTATTTGGAAATCCTGCCTTCTCTATTTGTAGATTGAGTTTGTATGTATAATTTGTAGGTCGAGTTTTTTAGGCTCATTTTTTAAACCCAACAATTAAAATACAAGTATCAAAATCTTTTCTAGGTAATTGTTTTAGTCCATATAAAAGTATTTTTTAACAATCACATATACTCGGATTTATTTCTATTTATGAAAGCTTGTAACTCATATAGATTGCTTCATCTAAACCCCCATGCAAAAAAGTATTTTTTATGTCCATTTGTTCGAGTTCCAAATTATAATGAGCAAATAACGTTAATATCACTCTTATTGCAGTATATTTTACAACATGTGAGAAATTTAATTATAATCAATGCCTTATTTTTTAGTCCACTTAAAGTCAACGGAAGATTTATCTCCACGTCTTAGAACTACTATCCAAGTCTTATTTTTAATCAAAAAATTCGTTGGTTCTAAAATTGTAGAATGTCAATGTTTAGCTTGGTGATCTCTCTTATAGCTTCAGCAGTTTTAGGTTCCTCAAAGACTACATCTTTATAGAACAGAACAACAAAAAAATGATAATCTCTGTATCCAGAAGGTTCTCAAATATTTCTTCTAACTCTATCTATAGTTAGTTGATAATTATCTATAACAAATTTTTGTTCTTCTTCTTCCTCTGTTTGAGGCTGTGTGTTGCTTTCTCCTAATTTCCTATGGTTATAACTATTTTCTGAATCTCTCCGCCTGCACTTCATCAACATAGTCACGTGAGAACTCAAGCTCCACTTGCAGCTTAGTATCATCTCCTTCTCCTATTTTAGAGGCATTTCTAATTTTCTCTCACTTAAATACGACATCTTAATTCTTAGACTCATTAAAAGTCTTATCCATACTATACCGTGACAAGAGTAAGCTGCATATTCAAAAAATTTCAAATGAGAGTAATCTGAAGGCTTTCAAACCACACTACTTTAGGTATTTTGCCTTCTAGAGCACTAGAAAGAGTCGACTCACCGTTTAAGAATTTGTCTTAACAGCTTCTCCCCCACAAAATCTTTGAAAGGCCAAAACTAACTCAAATAACGAGGTTTTGACTCAACTACACCTAGCGGTAGGGGCGGACCCGAGGGAGGGGGGGGGGGTCCTGGGGGGCACGTGACCCCCCAACTTTTGAGAATTTTTATTTAGGGTAATTAGCGCAAAACTTCATTACCTATGACGAGTTTTGTGGAAAACGATCATACGTTTGATTTTTTGGGTGCAGAACGTTCCTAAAAGGCATTTTCTTGGACAAAACGTCGTTTTCACCAATTTTTAACATAAAATGACAATTATACTCTCATATATAAATAAAAAAGAAGAAAAATAAAGAATAAATTGCAATATGCTCCTCAAATTTTTTTTAAATGCATGCAAGAAAATGACTCACTTTATCATAATTGCAACCAAGCCCCCGTCTCCAACCGACAAAATCTTCCCATCTCTGTCACCGCCAACTTCCACCTCCAAAAAACCACCATCCTGTCCCCTAGGCCGCCGAGTATCACAACCATCGGTATCGGCCTCACCCACCCAACAAATCCAATCACCATCCCCACCTCACGCCGCTCCCAAATGCACCCCCATAGTCACAAAATCGGTCACTGTTCGCAGCCAAAACACTTGGCGACAACCACTCTTCCGATCACACTCATCACGCCCAACACATATCGGCCTCTTCTACCCTCCAAAGCACATCCAACCATGGTTTCATATCATCAAATAGTGCATCAATTCAAGATTTTCAGGCCCAAATTTCAGCCCCTCATGCACGCGTATAACTTCAGTGAATCCACTTCCAATTGACAGGCAAAGTGATGTTATTTCTACAAATTGGACCCAGTAAAACCTTCAGCAGGTCAATACGATATTGGGTAACTCATCAATTGACCAATTACTTGCTCCAATTTTTTGAATCAAAATCTGCCCAATTTTTAGTCATTTGATATAAAATCTGCCCTATTTTTTCTTCTGTTGAAGTTCGAGTTTTCTGTCTATTGGTGGTGGATATGGGCGTCGGTGATGTGGCTTACGACAACTGGTGGTGGTGGTGATTGTGGTTGATTTTGAGGAGGGAGATCAGAGATGGGAATGTTTTGTCGGTTCGAAATGGTGGAGATTGGTGCTTGGGTGCAATTATAATAAAGTGAGCCATTTTCTTGCAATTATCTTAGACTGATTTGCATTTAAAAAAAGTTGAGAAGCATATTACAATTTATTCTTTATTTTTCTTTTCTTTTTTTAATTTATATAGGAGGGTGTAATTGTCATTTTGGTGAAAATGACGTTTTGCGCAAGAAAATGCATAGGTAGGAACGTTTTGCACCAAAAAATCAAACGTATGGACATTTTGCGCCAATGACCTTTTTATTTATTTATTTATAAAGTCATATTTGGTATCGATTGAAATCTAAATTTTAATTTAAATCAAAGTTGACAATTAATTTTAATAATGAAATTTAAAACTGTTTTAACTTTTATCAAAATTTACTAAAAAATTGATTTTAATCTCCACTAAACAAGAGCAAAATCACAATAAATTTGAATTTCGATAACATGCTAATGTTAAAAATTCTCTGATGATCATATGCTAATCGAATCTACAAATTGTTTATGTCATCTCAAAACTTATTTCGAGTAATACATTATGGACATATCGAATAGTCCAAACAGATATCGAAAATAGTTAAAAATAAGTCAAACGTGAGTCTTAAAGAAAGACGTCAAACTCACATTTTTTTGTAAAAAAAAAAAAATCAATTATTTCATTAACATTTATTATTTTTGTGATACAAATTTCTTAATATTATTTTATTAGAAAATTTTATATGGGATATGAAATAAAAAAAATTTCGAAATTTTTACATCCGAAAAAGTCACATCCCATGTAAATTTTCGGATGCAAAATTACATGTGTATGATTTTTTTGGACGTAAATTCTCAATTGTAAAATTTCTCATAACTTCTTTACAAGTTCGATTGTTCCCTCCTAACTTTAAAGTTCTGCATCCGCCCCTGCCTAGAGGTGTATAATGGGAAGTTCAATTAACCAATAAAAAGCAACATGGCACTTGTTTATTATTTCTAGATTATCAAGTTTAATATTCAATTAAACCCTAAATGTCAATCATGCAATGTAAATTAAAGGCATAAAAGTAAATAACACTAGGTTTGGTAAAGAAAGAAAACCCCTTGAAGAACTCTCCGGACAAACCTTGCCAAAACAAATTTGTCACTAGAAAAGATAATTTACAGTTGCTTCAGATATAACTAAACTTTAGTAGACTCTTACAACCCAAATTGTAAATCAGCAAATAATCTCTTTATGCAACATGCATTCTTTCCAGCAACTCTGAAATTCTTTTCCTCTGCGTTGATCACCAAGAATGAAGTCGTTTGGAGTCTTTTCCCAACTTCCGAACTCTGAAAGCTTATTGGTGAAGCCGTGAAGGTAAAGATTTTCGTACACCTTGAGAGTTATTTTTCGCATTGTAATTGTAATAAATCATTGCTACTCTAATATCTCTCCACTCTGAAAATTCACATGAACTTGTTCTAAATATGTGGGTTTAAAACACTCTTCAAATGAAGGAAATAAATAGACTCGTGTATGCAAATGCCAATCTCAGTTTAAGTCACATTTCCTTCCTAAAAATTCCTGGCTTCAAGAAAGAGAAGGTGAAGGCATCAGTAAAACTCCAAGATCACCATAAAAGCCAGCACCAAACGAGCTCCCATTTCTCCTTAGTAACAAAAGTTTCGGTAAAAAACGCAAAAAATTATGAAAACAAACAGAAAAAGGAGAATATCTACTAAAAAATCTCAAATTTCACCGCGGTTGAGCTTTAGCCCCTATTTGAGCTACATTATTTTTTTTCATTTTTATTTTTCTACTCATTTTCAACCACACATTCTTCAATAAAATAATATTTTTCATCACACATCAATATCTTTTTCCTTCTTTTTCAACCACATATTTCCCATCGCATCCAAAAAAATAATGTATTCTTAGCTACAAAATGTGCACCAAACAAGGGCTTAAGGTGAGGAGAGTTGCGAGGGATGGACAGCGTGGGGATTGTAACATGTCACTGTCACCAGTAGCTAGAAGGCGTGGTGGTGGTGTGCGAAGCGGGGAGGTTCGTGGGGATGATGGTGAAGTTTGATTTTCTTTTTAAATTGTTTTGTTATTATAAAAAAAATGGTTTTTTTATGTGTTTTTTTAAATTATTGTAATGGTGCATTTGATTGCAAGTATGAAATTTGCATGAAACTTATTAATTAAATGTGTTTAATTGATTTAATTTTCAACCTAAAAAGTGCTATATTTGTTCGTTTTTTATTGGTGCGTATGTGAGAGAGAAGGGGTGGATGAGAAAGAGAGAATTGCAAAGAAAAGAGGGCAACTTACAAAAAAAATACTCTTAAAATTAGGGGTCTTTTGAAAAATCATATAAAAAGTATTATGGAAGTAAAAAATACTTCACTTTTTTAAAAAAATTAAAAAGTAACACAATGTCGCTTTTTAAAGTTAAGTGTTATTTTTTTACAAAATGACGTACAATCATGCTTTTATTAAAAAGTTATGTTTGTTACTAAAAAAAGTGAGAAATTTTTTTAGAAAGTGATAGGAAAAAATGACAAACATTATAAAAATGCGCAAAAATTTCAAAAAGTGAAAAACATTCAAAAAGTAGTAAAACCCTAATCAAAATCTTAGATCCAATTTAATAAAATGACATAAATTAAAAAAAGTGATGACTAAAAAAAAGTGACAAAGTACTAATCAAAACTTTGGAATCAATTCAATAAAGTGACAAAAACTTTAAAAAATGATAAAAACTCAAAAAAGTGACCACTAAAAAAAGTGATGAAACCCCAATCACTTTTTTGGGTCAATTGTATTACCTTTTAATAAAAGTAACATTGCACCACTTTTTAATAAAAAGTCAGTGTAATGTCACTTTTTAATAAAAAAAAAATGACATATAATATCATTTTCATTAAAAAGTGAAGTGAAATACAATGTCACTTTTATTACAAAGTGATATTTGTCACTAAAAAAGTAATTAACAATAAAAAAAAAAAGTGATAGAAAAAGTGACAAACACTAAAAAGTGACATAAATTCAAAAAAAAAAAGTGATAAACGTTCAGAAAAATGACAAAAAATGGATATTTGATTGTTTAATCCATATCCATTTTGCTATATTATCGAATGTCCGATCCGATAATCCAATTCGAAATTAAAGAAATTATGAAAAAAATAATGTTGGAATCAAATTTTTTTTTATTTTTTTTCCAATTCGTAAACGGGTTTAATAATTATAAAATAGTCAACTTTTTATGTTTTGAATTTGATGACTTTTTCATTCTAAATTTATTTATTTTAATCACGAATAACATGTCATAAAAATATTTTACCGATTCAATTATTTATAGCAAATCGGATCGAATTGACCTATATCCATATTTGATCCATTAAGTTAACGGATTATCGAATTAAGACTCTGAATCCATCTCACAATTATTTGGATAGGATTCGGATCAAAATCTAATCCATTGACATCCCTAGTAATAGGGCGGGTAAGGGACGAGAAATAAACTCGTGGGACGGGGGACAGGGGAGGCCTTGCCATCCCTAAAGTAAATATTTTCCTTGTTTTTGAGGAAAATATTGTTACGTGATCAATTTTTGAAAATTATTTTTCATGAAAAAATGTCAATCAATGACATTTTTTCATGAAAAATAAAGTCAATCAAACAGACTATAACTGTTTTGAGTGGAAAAGATGAGCTTCGGCCTTCGGGGATTGGGGTTGTGGTGGTAAGGGGTTAGGAAAAGATGAGATGTTTTTTTTTTTTTTTTTTTTCTTATTTCTATTTTTTTTAATATACTTTGGTACCCATTTGCACCTTTTGAAAAGGTTTAAAACTTCTCCTGCAATTTTTCCTTCATTTTTGTGCTCCATCTCTCCTTTTTGTTTTTAATTTTTTTTTATCAGAAAGGGTGGACAATTTTGTCATTTTACATGATTGTAGTGGCTGGACGAGTTCTGGCCGTAGGGATGAACTATGCATATTTCCTCAAATATTGGGATGTCTGATGTTACTTTTAACCCATGACCATTTAATTTGATTTTGTTTTATTATAATCATTCAATTTCATTCTTAGTGTCACATTGATCACCCAATTTAATTTTGTTAATCAGGCTATCCAATTTTATATTTAATGTCGCATTAGTCACACAATTTAATTATGCTAAATAAAGTTACGAGTGACTTGATTGAATTGATCTGAAGTAGGGTGACTATAGTGAAATGAAATCAATTTAGATGGCTAATGTTACACTAAGTATGGAGTTGTATGGTTATGATGAAGCAAAATCAAATTGAGTGGTCAATGTGACACTAAGTATGATGTTGGGTGGTCATTGGTGAAACAAAATCAAATTATATGGATAATATTAAGTATGAAATTATATGATCATGGTGAAATAAAATCAAATTAGCTGACTATGTGACACTAAATATGAAGTTGGTAGTCATTGGTGAAACAAAATAAAATTAGGTAGCTAATGTTACACTAATGGTCTATTTGATTGCAAATGTGGAATTTGGGTAGGAAGAAAATGAATTACAAGCAATTGACTTGTTTAGAATTTGTTTTACTGTGAATTGTAATTAATTGAGCTTGATTGATATATTTTTCCACATGAAAATTGTTGAAAGCTTGGTGTCCGTTTGACTTTATTTTTCATGGAAATTGTCCATTAAAGTGATAATTTTTTTACCATTGGGTCTAGAATTTGTTTCAATTGCAAAAATTAAAAAAATTATCATATAGAATATCATTCGTTTGGTTTTGTTTTGCATGAAAATTGTCAATAAAAGTAATAATTATTTTTTACCATTATCTCTAGAATTTTTTCTAATTGCTCAAAAAAAAAAAAAAGGAAGTAACCCTGAAAACCAAGGAATATGGCACGTGTGAGACAAAAGCAAGAAAATGAATTTCATGGGAAAAAAAAAGGGTATCAAACAAGCTAAAAGTGGAAATGGAATTTGGTGGTTAATGTTACACTAAGTATGCAAGTAGATGGCCTAGTGAAACAAAATTTAATTAAGTGGCCATTGTGACACTAACTATGAATTTGATGCCCATTGGTGAAAGAAAATCAAATTAAGTGGATAATGTTACATGAAGTATGAAGTTGGATAATCACGATGAAACAAAATCAAATTAAGTGATTAATATTACACTAAGTACGAAGTTAGGTGGCCCGATTAAACAAACTTAAATTGATTGTCCAATATGATACTAAATATGAAGTTTAGTGTCCATTGATGAAAAAAAAAAATCAAATTAAGTAGCTAATGTTACATTAAGTATGAAGTTGGATAATTATGGTGAAATAAAATCAAGTTAAGTGGCTAATGTTAGATTAAGCATGAAGTTGGGTGGTCTTGTGAAACAAAATTAAATTTGGTAGCCAATGTAACACTAAGGGTCCGTTTGATAGAAAGATGGAAAATGAGTGGAAAGAAAATATTTTACAGGGAAAAGATTTTCCTAGAAATTGTTTTGCTAGGAATTGTAATTAATTGTGTTTGATTGGTATAATTTTCCATGGAAAATATTAAAAGTTTGATGTTCGTTTGATTTCATTTTTTATGAAAATTGTCCATTAAAGTGATAATATTTTCTACCATTGGATCTAGAATTTGTTCTAATTGCCAAAAAAAATAAAATTGAAAAAGAAATCATACTGAATATCATTCGTTTGACTTTATTTTACATGGAAATTGTCAATAAAAGTGAATTTTTTTTTGTTACCATCATGTCTAGAATTTTTTCCAATTGCAAAAACTAAAAAAAAAAAAAATTGAAAAGTTGGAAAATATTTTTTCACCAAAATATCAAGAATTTATTTTCCTCAAAAATGTGGAAAATTTAGAAAGTTTGAAAATATTTTATCAGGAAAATTTCGCCAATCAAACACTACAAAAGTTGGAAAAGGGAAAAGATTTTCCTACTTCCCTAGAAAACTTTACCAATCAAACGGGGCCTAAGTACAAAGTTATGTGGTCATTAGATGGTTTGAGGCATATTTCAGTCATTTTTAAAAGATTGGGGACCAAATGAAATTATCCCAAAATTAAAAACCGCAGTATTTAGGCATTCGTTAAGCAGTTGCTGTTGCTGCAAATTTAATCATCTACCTTCTAATTCACTCTTCTCTCTCTATAGATCACTAACTATATTTATAATACCCAAACCCTAATCACACTCAGAGAGAGAGAGAGAGAGGAAAGGAGAGTTTACATAATCACGCAACATGACAGATAGAGTGTACCCATCGGCCAAGCCGACGGCCAACGGCGGTGGCGCCGCCCCTACCCCCACCCCCGCCCTCGCCACAAACGGTGGCTCGAACCCAAACAAAACTCAATTATACAACGCCAACCGTCCCATGTACCGCCCTCAACCACCTCCACGGCGTCGCCACCGCCGTAGCTGCTGCTGCTCCATCTGTCTTTGCACTACCCTCCTAATTCTCTTCATCCTCCTCCTTGCCGCCATCGCCGGCGCCGTTTTTTGGGTCCTCTACCGCCCACACCGCCCCTCCTTCTCAGTTTCGACCCTCCACCTCTCGAAATTCAACATCACGGACACGGCCGTCACCTCCACCTTCAACCTAACTCTCACTGCACGTAACCCTAACAAGAAAATCGTCTTCCTCTACGACCCCATCTCCGTGAAAATATTTTCTGGCGACATCACCGTCGGCGATGGATCTTTACCGGGCTTTACTCAAGCTACCAAAAATATTACCGTCGTTAAAACTGTACTTTCAAGCTCATCTCCATTTCCCGATGGCAGCGACATTTCTCCATTGAAATCGAGCTTGAAGAACAAGAACTTGCCACTGAAAATCACGCTCGATACCAAAGTGAAGGTCAAAATCGGAAAATTGAAAACGAAGAAACTCAGAATTAGGGTTGATTGTGATGGGATTAAAATTTCAGTGCCCACCGGCAAATCTCCAACGACTGCAAATACTATGGACGTGAAGTGCAAGGTTGATCCAAGATTCAAGATCATCAAATGGACTGTTTAAAAGAATTTTTTTTTATGAATCCGATTTGATGTACTTTTTGTTTTTGGATAATTTTTGTTGGTACACGATTTTGTAGTAGAAATTTGAACCTGTATACATACTTTTCATAATGTCTTAACTTTAGGAGTAACATCATTTGTTTTTGTGATAGAAAGTTGATCACAAAAATTATGAATAACTTTGATTGGTCAATATTTTCTATATCTTTTTTTTTTCGATTCATTTCTTAAGATGGAATTAAATAAAAATTCAAACGAATCTAGTAGTAAATTTCAAGATCAGTAATCTAAAACTTGTATTCTTTGTAATGTAGTTAAAGTTAAAATCTCAATAAAAATAATAAGGTCGAGAAATTATTTCTAAAAAATTCAACAAATAGTAGCATAACTTCAGAAGAAGGGTGTCTTCTTACAAAGGGAGTCACGGTAATCAGGTCTGAGCGATTTAAAGTTTAAATAAATTATAAATAAAGTTAACATTTTGAAATCGAAGATCGAGATTAAATATTATATTTAATTTTTTAAAATGGGATTATATTTTTTTTCTTCAAACTTGACTATCTGTAAATGGTAGTTTATTCATGTCATAATTGATATTGGATTTCGTCTTGGTGTCCGGTCTGCATGTGCATGATTGATTATAATTTGAAGACTTAATGCAAGATTAGTCGTCTAAGTAATATAATAAAAGTAGCAAGTTGACATGTTTAGAGGATTACAGTTGGACAATTGCAAGTGTCTTTTATTTTTGTATTTATCCTGCTAGTAGAGGCTGAAATAATTGTCATGTTGTCGAAAATCAATTAAACTACGGAATTTAGCCGTCACAAATTTTATAATGATATTTTTTACCTAGGTAAAAAGTTAAAATAAAATCACGAGACGCAAATAAACTGTAAAATATTTAAATATATTTTTAAAAGCCGTGATTCTAGAGATGACAATGGAGCGTGTCGCCCATTCTTACCTTCGTCCAGTCAAGTATTTTTGCTACCTTACCCCATCTCCATAACCGATTAAAGTGGAATTAGGACGGGGCAAGTCCCCTACCCCATTTGTCGCCTCATTTATTTTTTCTATGTCTTTAGTTAGTAAATATTGTTACTTTTTTACTAATTTGTTAAAAGCGACTTATGTTCTCTTTAAAAATGATGATAAATTTCTTATTTTTATTCGATAAAAAACTTAAATTTGAAATTAACTTTAAACGAGGTGGGTAGCGAGTGTGGACTATATTTCCCGTTCCCACCCTGTACCTACTTCGGTATAATGACTCTCGTCCCGTCCCTGTCCTACTTATTCGATTAGGTGGGTAATTTCTGCCCCATTCAGGATGGGGCCACAGGGGTATCGGGTTAAACAAATTTTTTTTTTCACATCTCTACGTGACTCGTCATTTTAAAGACCACACAAATTTTAAAAACTCCAAATCATTTGAATGACGAATTAATGATCTCGAGATTGATACACAACTAATTTACACTGATTTGTAGATTGTAAAATATCTGTCAACTAGGGTTTTACTTGTTTTTTGCACTAATTAATTAAGTCAATAGTGCAAAACGACGCATTTATGATGAAATAAAATAATATATTAGGTGGGGGCGGAGTGTATAATTAAAATCCTATGTTTTAAAACCTGCGATCTCATAAAGACAAAAGGGCCCTTCTTTTTTTAAATCCCTACGAGGTTCACTTCTATTAGATTCAGAACTTATTGTTCAGGGAAAAAAAAAATTTTGTTCAATAACTTAAAATAGAATACTTAAAAATGGGTAAATTGCACCAGGGGTTCGAAAAATCTCGAATAAGTGTTGTGGGTCCCAACAATATGGTTGACTTTTCTTACAGTAAGATGTGAGAATCAAAATGAGTTAAATTTAGTGGAAAAAAAAAATGAAAAAGAGTTAATTACTTTATTGGGTTAGGAGGATTTAAAAAATAAAAAAAATAAAGTAAAGAGATATTAGAATCGATTCTTGATTTTGGGTCTACAACTCGAATCAACCGATTTGATTCGGTTCTAATGGTTTCGGCTTTTTTACAAACCCCTACCGAGGTTGGAATTGGTGGAGATGAAAACATTTTTTTGTATCAAATTTTGTTTCTTTTCTTATTTTTTATTTATCTTTTTTCTGAAACATTTTAATTTTTTAAATGAGATAATTATGCAAAGCCCCGTTTGCTATTTCTTTAAATTGTTCAAATATTGGTCAGTGGTTGACTTATGAGACAATTATTATTATTATTTCCTTTTTTTTTTTTTTTTTTTTCTGTTGCAAGACCATTTAATGGACCTCTCGCTGCATATTATTTTCTGATCTTGTTTAGTACAGATTAAAATTAGATTTTAATTTAAATCAAAGTCAAACAATCAATATTAATCACATCTTTCATGGGTTCCACAACTTTTTAACTACACATTTCAAAAACTTCTATCACAATCTACTATAAATCTAATTTTAATCCATACCAAACACCCTCTAAATGTTTGGAACTTTGAAGTTCGAACACAAAAATGAAAAATTATGAGACCCACAACACTTTTTTGAAATGTTTTGGATCCCTTGTGCAATATACCCATCTTATATATTCTAACTGATTAGACAAAATTGTTCTTTTGAAATTATGCACATGTTTGGTAAAAATGAAAATCATGATTTTAATCCAAAACGAAGTCAACAATTAATTTTAATCACACATTTTATCAAATTATGTCAAAGTGTACTAAAAATCTGATTTTGATTCTCACCAAACAAGGGCTAAGCATGTTCAGTCCACATGCCAAGTTAACAAGTTAATTGTTTTATTAGCTACTGTATTTTGCACATCGTAACAGACTGCCCACTGTACTTTGATATACTTCCAAATGGCCACTGAACTTACGCCCGTCTCACTAAAATGGCCCCTAGGTGGTTTTCGTCCGTCATTCTATCCACGTGGAGGACGGTATGCTGACGGGGCCGTTAAAAATGGTGAAACATTAATCGAATTGCACACGTGGATGACAAATCATCCAAACAAACCCTGCATTCCATTGATAATCTCATTCTAGTTTTTGGCACTATATGATACTCATATTCTATTTGTTGGATGAAGATTAAACCCATAGCCATAGGTAATGTGCATTTCGGAATACCTATTATGTGTGAGTCTTAGACTATAAGCTTATAGATTTCAAAACGTAGATTCGTCTGCCGATTAGGTGATGCTGGTAAATATTGTGAGCTCTTCCAAATTGTTTGGTAAACGTTCCTCTATGATGTGCTAATCAACAATTTCGAATATTCTTTTATATTCTTAAGCAACTTACGTCTGTCTCACTAAAATTGCCACTGGGTGGTTTTCGTCCGTCATTCTATCCACGTGGAAGACGATATGCTGACGTGGCCGTTAAAAATGGTGAAACATTAATTGAATTGCACACATGGATGACAAATCATCCAAACAAACCCTGCATTCCATTGATAATCTTGTTCTGGTTTTTGGCACTGTATGATACTCATATTTTGTTTGTTGGATGAAGATTGAACCCTAGGTAATGTGCGTTCCGAAATATCCATTATCTGAGAGTCTTAGACTATAAGCTTATAGATTTTAGAACGTAGATTCTTCTACCGATTAGGTGATGCTGGTAAATATTGTGAGCTCTTCCAAATTGTTTGGTAAACGTTCCTCTATGATGTGCTAATCAACAACTTCGAATATTCTTAAGCAACTTACTGTTGAAGATCACTTCTTGAAAATGGAAACAACATATCTTGCGATTTTGGGTGTTGAAGGTGAGTGATCTGCTTGATGATTTGAGGATATCTTGAAATCTTTAATTTGGGGGGTTTTTTTTTTTTGTTCTGAGATGTTTTATAGATTTTCAATTATGGATATCAATTTTTCAAAAAAAAAATAGATTACAGTGGGATGATTTTGGGATTTTCTTGAATATATTATTTGGGGAGTTTGATTATGAACGAAATGGGTTTGAGAGGAAATTAGGATTTTAACGGCCACGTTAGCATACGGTCCTCCACGTGAATAGAATGACGGACGGAAACCATCGGTGGCCATTTTAGTGAGATGGACGTAAGTTCAGTGGCCATCTGAAAGCATCTCAAAGTACGGTGGGTAGTCCGTGACGATATGCAAAGTACAGTGGCTAATGAAACAATTTACTCCCAAGTTAACAGCTATTTTGGATGGCTATGGACGGAAATGACCATTTCTGCAAATGAAACATAAATATAGGGATGTTTTCATCAAAATTCAAACGATAGGTCCTGAACTCATAAGAAGTGAATACCATAGGGACCAACTGTAAAAAAAGGGGTCAGAGATAGAAGAATTAAAATTGATCTGGTATTTAATAAAACTTACCTAGATAAATAAATTGAGGTGAACCGGCTGCTTTTTCCGATCTTCAATTTCTTTACCTAGATCGATTTTCACTTTTCCTAGCGCACCGTTGGACCCAGTCTAACTTTGACGTTACTGATATGATTAAGCTGATGAGGTTGCTGTTGGTAGAAACTCACGATGCAATCATTATTTGTGGGGTGGCTATCTTTTCGCCCACATTTGATGGTTATTATTTAAAGGGCAAAAATAAATCTGAATAGTGAGGTTTTGAATAATATGTGGTAAAAAAATACGATTTTTTTTTGAATTTACGTGTAAAATATTTTATTATATAAATGTGTAATTAAAATGAGTATTGAAATTAAATAATTTTGTTCTAAAGGGAATCGAACATGGACTTAACCATCGAAAATCATATGTTTTATAATTTGCTTGATTGGGTTGTTCCTTTCTACTCCAAACTCTTAGCCTCTATTTGGGTGTTGAAAATTTTTGAAATAGTGATTGATAAGAAAATGTGTGGTAGAAAAGTAAAGAAATTTTTTAGATTTGTGTGTAATATTATTTTATTTGATGAACGTGTGATTAAAATGGAGAGAGAAAAAATTAATGTAATGTAATGAAAAAAAAAATGGGGGCCAAACGGGGCTACTCTCTACATTATTCTACAAGTTTTAGATAATAATGGATCCTCCTACTAATTCATTATTCTATTAATTGAACAATAGATGAGTAGAATTGAATCACTTAAACTCAGTTTAATGCTACCTACTACATCATCTCGTCCAATCAAATTTACATACGTCACTGATTGAACCTGTGGCTATAATGCCTGTCATCATCTATCTATATAAATAAAAGTGAGGAATGCCAAGTGCCCCGGGCACATCCGAGATGGCAAAGACAGTGTAAGGCTGGGCTTGCAACTCCAGGGTGGGGAGTTCGAATCACGGAAGGAGCAGCCAAGTGTTGTAATACCCAAACCATGTGGTGGAGCAGTTTGGTGTTGTAATAACCGGTTGTAGGAGGGCTCCCTTGGGGCCAGGAGTATAAAGCTTGCATGGACACTGACTTGAATGTGTATAACCCGCGATTTACCTCCGTCCAGAGTTGAGGCACCGGTGATGGACGGTCCAGGAAATAGTCTAGTGTTAGTTGTGATACTTGGGTATCAAAAAAAAAAAAGTGAGGAATGCCAAGTGTCGGACGATTGTAATTAACATCAAAACGCGCTAGCAACATGCATATAGTATGTATGTCTACTGTGTTGATTTTTATATTTGCAAGTGTACGAATCCTAATAAGTAATATAATTGATCAATGAGTTCAAATATCGTTCCCACGAAAATTATTATTTAACAATTGGTTAAATTATTCTTAATTTTAATTTGATCGAAAATAAATAATAAAGTTTTGTGATTGGTATCTAAATTATCTAACGTACACAATTTGTTGAATTTGAGTTTTTAAAGTATGAATGTGGATGCTCGAACTTACAATTTTACATATGGACCTCCTTTAATTCGTCAATCAAGATTTATTACTATTGCAGTGTTAGGTTGGATTCTTCAAAAGTATTCAATTTGCTCTTCTTGAGTTTTCATTGAGTATATTTAACTAATTCAATTTTATATCTCTATATAAATCAATCTTAGTTAAACGAAATATTAGTTCTAATA
Organism: Fraxinus excelsior; assembly: GCA_019097785.1. Taxonomy (NCBI): domain Eukaryota; kingdom Viridiplantae; phylum Streptophyta; class Magnoliopsida; order Lamiales; family Oleaceae; genus Fraxinus; species Fraxinus excelsior. The sequence continues at coordinate 31,115,410 of CM032623.1, forward strand.
ATTCATCTAATGACCGCGATAATTAATATATGTATCTCTACACGCTATACTAAATTACTGAATTTTATTATGTGGTCTCAATCTAAAATTAAAACCCAACTCTCGATTCGTAATAGATTCACAATATCATTGAATAATTGGCCAAATAATTCAAAGTATTAAATTTATGAATAAAATCAGAACAACATTTAAAAAATTAGAATATTAAATAAAATAAATAAAAGGTCACATATAGATTACATTGTTCGCCTTAACTATGAATTTAGGTACTCATAATAATGAAATGAAACAAGAAATATAGAGGTCATAACTAGATTCTGAAATCTTGATTGTGGAAAGAATTGAATTTTGCACCAAGAATTTTCTTCAATATCAAAAGTCTTCAAACTCTAACTTTTTCTCTTTGATCTTGATGATTATATGTTTTTCTCTCCCTCAAATTGTGTGAAACTTCTTCAAAGTGTCAAAAACTTGTATTTATACTCATTCCCACGTTTATGTCCATGTAGGGTTTTTATGGGTTTCAAAACGAGTCAAAAACTCATCCTAGATACACTCAAGCGACGCCATGGGAGTGGCACCCTAGAGCCGTGAAGACATCATGGTGGCGCCTCGACTCCATCGCGACCCACCTTTCAGGGAAATTTCAACACTGCACCTTCTTTAGCATTTTTATCATAACCCTCTATCCGGATATACGATTGGGACGATTCAAATTAGGTTGTAGATATAACTTAAAGGGATACAACTTTACCAGATATAGATGTTCTCCAATTCAAATGTTTACTAGGGTAAAAATGGGTCTCAATCTCCGATTGAAAATCTGGAATATTATTGTGTGGTTGAAAATTGATTTGTGCAAATATTTTAGTCATATTTCACTCTTTTTTATTCTAATTACATCTAATTGACTCATAACATTCTCGAATCTTCATCGTGAGCTTTGTTTCAAATTTTGAATATTTATACTTTAGTCCCCAAACTTTGAAACTGACCCCTTTTTCGCCAATTTTCTTTCAATTCCACTTTATTTCATCGAGTTTCACATAATAAATGAAATATAAAATAAATTAGGCTATAATTGTTCAAAAGAACTATTAAATGCCTTTATTTTCAAATCCAAATAAGTGTATAAAATACACTTATCATCTACATTTTGTATCGTGGTATTACTTTAAAAACATAGCAGTGGAATATTATTTACAAATGGCCAATTTTAAGTTTTCTAATTTTCTATTTATATAATCACATTGCTAACTCTCAATAAAAAAAAATAAAAAAATCCAATAGTTGATTTTCAAATAATAAAAAGTGGAAAATGGAAAAATAAAATAAAATTGGGCAATTGTCGCATGTTGATGAAGGAAGATATTTAAGTAATGCACTGAAATAGAAATATAAATAGTTGGGAAGTTTGCATCGTTTGTAAATCTAATGTATATCACATGGTTGATGGTCCTCAAACTCGAGCATTTTTGTGGCTCTTAGGTCTCAAAGAAATTCAAAGAAAAATGAAAAAGTAACTTACCTCATAGCCCCAGCCACTCGCAACCCCAGAAAAACCACCTCACTTTCGGTCGCCAATTTGTAGGATGGCGATGGGCGAGCATAGAAAGAAGGTTTTAATGAGATTTGTCCAGTGCTTGGCATCAGAACTGATTGCAATTTCAATTTGCTGTGGCACTAGCGGAGAGAATGTGAGATACACGTGATAATTTTTCAAAGGGAAGGTGACCATATAGTAGTTGGCAAAATATGATTTAACACTTAATTTAATCTTAGGTTAGTTATATTGTTACTACAATTTTTATTTGATGCACCACATTTTAATTGCAGTTAAACTCATCAATCTTTACTCATTGTAGCAATTATTTTCTTAACTTTTTTTTTTTTTTCGCTGAATTTTTATCTTCAAGTCCCCATTAATATGTCTCGTCCTGATAATAATTTATATCAAAATAATTTATTTTTATGCTTTGAAATAAGGGAAAGATATTTTCTATTTATTTATTTTTTAAGAATATGATGAAAAATTAAGTTGTTTTACACAATTTCAACGTTCTTTTGAACATAAAACTAATATCAAATGCAAAATGTGTTAACTAATGAAAAATTTGAAGATAAAAGTGATATGAAAATTGTTAGGGATATAAGTACTATAATAAACAAAGATTAAGAATCTTAAATACAATTAAAATGTGGCGTAAGAAATAAAAATTGGGGTGCGAATATATCTTTAATCTTTTAAATCTAAACATTTCTTCCATTTCCAAATTCAAAATCTAAAAGAGAAATCCTTTTTATATTTTACGTACAAACTCATTAAAATTTGGTTAAATGCTAGGTTGTTTAAGAAGAAAGTTGTGCAAAATGTTCGAAGAAGATGCCTCCAAAAGAGTGGATTTTTCAATTTCCTTTTTAGCTAACTCGAACATTTTTATGTTTTTTCTTCACCTACTTATCGGGAATAATTTTTTATATGTTTGGTTTATTTTCGTATTTATAAGCTTTTGTAAGTATGTTTTTCATTTACTTTTTTTCAATTTTTTATTTTTTCAGATTTTTTGTGTTATAGACAATTGATTTTTTTAATAAAGTGTTGTCGAATCTCCTTTTTTTGCTACTGGTAATCGGCTTCGAAACCACGAACAAAATGCTGGTGAGGGTGTGAATCAAAAGGAGGAATAGGGATGACAACGGGGCGGGTTCGGGGCGGGATGGATTTTTGCCCCGTTTAATGCCCCATTTAGTTTTTTTTTAAACCAAAAATTTCCAATTAAATACAATTCAAGATTTTATAATCCAAAGCAAATAATACTTAAAATAATTACATCAATATCCAAAGCAAGCACTGAAAACAAACGATATCCAAAAATTTCATTTCGTTATCTAATATTTTTCTATCTTCATAACTTCATTCATGAGCAGGACTAGAGATAACAGAAGATAGTTCCTGAAAATTGAAGAACGAAAGATATATTATACTCAATATCATCATAATAACTACGATTAAAATTTACATTATTTGATAAATAAAATTACCTCCTCATCAATATCTTCATCATTCATCTTGGAGCAACATCCAAAATATGCAGATGGCGTAGAATTCGCTATTAATAAAGTAAAATAGTTAGTAATAATTAATAAGAAAATTCATAAAATGAACAATATGAAAAGCAAATATTTATATAAATCGTACCGTGAATATCGGCCCATAACCAATCTTGAGTACACATTAAAGCCTCCAAAGTTTTGGGGTGAAGCCTATTTCTATGTGGACTAATAAATCTACCACTAGTACTGAAGGCAGATTCGGACGCCACTGTAGATACCGGGATGGCCAAAATATCTTTTGCAATTCGAGATAAAGTCGGATGTTTGATTGCATTCACTTTCCACCATGTTAATATGTCAAAATCATCCAACCGAGGCAATATAGGCTCATCCAAGAAAGATTCAAGCTCAGTTTTCATATTGCTAGGAGTTCCAACATTGGAAACAAATCTATAAAAACCCGCCATGCGATCTAAATTATTATTAGCACTTGACGCCTCGGTTTGACACGAAGAAGTAGAAGACTGAGCTGGAGACCCACTTGAATCATTCTTTTTCTAATAATCAAGAACCAACTTGCTACAAACTTGATAAATTTTTTCAATCTCGCTTGTAGCGTTGTCATTAAAAATAAGAGGATAATAATACTTAACTAACATCATCTTATACCTTGGATCCAACACTGCTGCTAAAGCCAAAACTCCATGAATATCACTCTAATACTTGTTAAACTTTTCTATCATACTGGAGGCCATCATTTGAACTTCCACATAAGGAGATTCAAGCCACTTATACAACGACAGTTTGATATCACAAATATTTGAAAAAAAAAAGATTAGCAGTTGGATACTTAGTTCCTGAAAACAATTCAGTAACATCAAAAAAAACATTTAACTTCTCACATATTTCTTTTGCTAAATCCCAATCACCGTCACTAGGCAAACATTTACACTGTGACTCCCTCTGTTTCAAACGAGGAAAAATATCTTTATAAATCAAAGCAGTAAGAAGCATCAAGTATGTGGAATTCCACCTTGTTTTACAATCAAGCACCAATTTTTTCTCACAATCAATTTTCAATTGACGTGTAAAGAGCTCAAATTTTTCGGATCTTTTTGGCGTAGCTGTCCAATAAGCAACACTATCACGAATTTTCTCAACACTACCAACAATAATCTCCAACCCATCCTTTACAATAAGATTTAATATATGTGCACAACACCTCATATGGAAAAGTTCATCATTCAATACAAGAGAACGAGTACAAAGCCGACTTAACACAATATTGATCATAGCATAATTTGTAGTGCAATTATCTACTGTCAAAGTTAGCAACTTACGATCAATATTCCAGTCTAGTAAGCTGCACAATAAAGTTTCTGAAAGCACGTCAGCAGTGTGTGGACACGGCACATATATGAACCTGAAGAATCAAATTAAATCAACTAAAAGAATATAATGTTGGTAAATTATGAGTCCAAATAATTTTATATTGTACCTCAAGATTCGACTTTGTAGTTTCTAAGCATCATCTATGAAATGAGCAGTGATAATCATGAAACCTTTCTTTTGATTAGAAGCGGTCCACATGTCGGTAGTTATTGAGATCCGACTCTCAATCTTCTCGAGTGCAATCATATTTTTTGCTTTCTCGCATTCATAAATTTTCAAAATGTCGCTCTTCAAAGTGTTGCGAGAAGGAACCTTAAACAATGGTTGCAGGTCGTGCAAGAACTCTCGAAATCCAATGTGATCAACCATAGACAAAGAATACTCATGCCAACAAGATAAGAAGATCAAGCATGAATTAACAACACAATCAGATCAGTTGGTCATTTGAAATACTGCATCAAGACAGATTTGAGTCCAAATGCAGTAGATGAGATAAAGCTTATATGGAAATATTGTTATTCTGTTATTAGCAAATCTATTTGTATGGCCAAAGTGATTTCATGTGTCAGCTAGTTTATTAGGCATTATTTTTGTTAAATATGGATCAATGTACAGTAGAGCCAGAGAGCTCACGTCAAAAACTTCATCAATTCTAAAATTTAATTTTGTCTTCCAAGAGTTCTTTTCTTCTCAGTTCTCTCAAATATTTTTTTTTATCCCAAATGAAATCATATGGATCAATGTACAGCAGAGCCAGAGAGCTCACGTCAAAAACTTCATCAATTCGAAAATTTAATTTTGTTTTCCAAGAGTTCTTTTCTTCTCAGTTCTCTCAAATATTTTTTTTATCCCAAATGAAATCATATGGATCAATGTATAGCAGAGGCCAGAGAGCTCACGTCAAAAACTTCATAAATTCTAAAATTTAATTTTGTCTTCCAAGAGTTCTTGCTACCTCAGTTCTCTCAAATATATTTTTTTTATCCCAAATGAAATCATATTACAGGTACATGACTAAAAGCCTAAGTGAGCGTGGTAACTGGTAATTCCATTTCTATCATCAGATCATGACAAATGCTGGGTAAATTGGTGAAAGCAATAAATATATTTACAAAACCTGGGAACTCATAAGAATAAATATAAGTGAGTTAAACTGATTTGAGTGGAAAATTGGTGAAAGCAAAACTCGAAATTCCATCATTACCAAAACCAACTGCTTCGTCTATCGATGGTGGGAGACACGGCGAGAGACCGGCGAGTTGAGACGGCGATGGGCCGACGGCGCGGGTTCAGGGCTTCACCGCTTCACTGCTTCAGGGAGTTTGAGAGAGAGAGATTTGGGAGGTTTGGACCGTTTGGTGAATCTAGGGTTAGACTAATTGTTTTATTAAAGTTTAAATTCTTTTTTTTTTAAACCAAACCGGGGCGGGGCATCCTCGCCCCGCCCCGCCCCGCGACCCGAGGCGGGGCGGGGCGACATTCCACGCCCCGCCCCGCCAAGCCGTCGGGGCGGGTTTTTTTCGTCCCATTAGGGGCGGGGCCCCGTCGGGACGGGGCGGGGCGGGTTTTTTTGCCATCCCTAGGAGGGAACTAGGATAGTGACGATGAGTCGAGGAGCGGGGTGAATAAAATAAGTCACAAGGTAAAACACGTGGCTCGAAAATGAAACTTTTGGGAATTATATATTAGAAAAAGTTGATTGAGGACCGTTGTACTCTATTTAGGTAAGTTTGGAAACTTTTATAGATTAAAAGAGTGATGCATATGAAATGGAGTAATTTCACTAATCTTTACATCTAATAAGAAAAATGGAGGGGGTGAAGCGGTTGTGGGAACTCCTATGTTTTGTTTATGTTCGAAGTTGAAGCTTGCCTTGAAAGATTTTAATAAGGAGCATTTTTCATGTCCACCTAGGAGAGTTACTTGAGTTCGGACTGATTTAGAGCATGTTCAACTTTTGATTTAGCATTCGCCTTTGGATTTATCTCTACACAATGAGGAAGCTTGGCTACACAAGGAATTTGGTGAGTTGAGTAGGGTTGAGGAGGGCTTTTTGAGATAAAAAGCTCGTGTTAAGTGTTTGAATTTAGGGGATCAAAATACTGCTTTCTTCTTTAAGGCTATGAAAAGCCACTATGGTAAGAGTAATGTAGTTTCCATGTGTAGAGTTGATGGTACTAGAGTGGAGGAGCCGCATGAGGTTAGAAAAGTTATTGTCGAATTTTATCAAAATCTCTTGGATAGCAGCCTAACGGTAAGGGTCTGGATGTGGACTTGCTTAGAAGAGCCCTTCCTAAGAGTATTCCAAAGGTGCATAACAAAACCCTTGATAGAGATGTGTTATTTGAGGAGATTAAGGAAGTTTTGTTCTCATTGAAAGATAACAAGGTTCCAGGACCAGATGGTTTCAACACAGGTTTCTTCAAGAGGGCTTGGAGTATTATGGAGAATGCTGTTCTATGTGCCATCAAGTCTTTCTTTGACTCGAGGCGTCTATTGAAGCAAGTTAATGCTATTGCATAGGTCCCTAAGGTTCAAAATCCTTCTCAGGTAAAAGACTTTAGGCCTCTCTTGTTGTAATACTTCTTATAAATGTGTTGCTAAACTTATTGCCAATAGAGTCAAGATGGTGCTTCCAGACATTGTTGAACTCAACAAATTGCTTTTGTTAAAGGGAGACATATTAGCGATAATATCTTTCTTTCCCAAGAGTTGTTGACGAATTATCACCGCAGTGGAGAATTGCTAGGTGTGCTCTAAAGGTTGATCTCATGAAAACCTATGTTCTGTTAATTGAGATTTTCTCTTTGCGGTTTTAAGGGTGCTTGGTTTTTCGAAGAGGGTTGTTATGCAGATTATTGAGTGTGTTACTACCACTAGGTTTTTTATTTCCATTAATGGAGAGTTGCATGGTTTCTTTGTTGGTGGGAAAGGGTAGAGATAAGTAGATCATTTGTCGCCTTATTTCTTTGTCTTGGCAATGGAGGTCTTTTCAGGGTTAATGGGATTGATGGTTGCTGAGCAGGAGTTTAAATACCAGTAGAGTGCCTTAGTCAATTCAAAGCACCTTTGGTCTCATTCCTAATCTAGATAAGAGTAATCTATTTGCTAGTGGTGTTTCTTCATATCTTGGTGTTCCACTTATCTTTACCAAATTGAGGGCTTTAGATTGTAAGGTGTTGGTGGATCGTATTATAGCTAGGGCTAAAGGTTGGACTTGCCGTGTGCTCTCTATGTGAGTAGGTTACAACTTATTAAGTCCTTGCTTTTTTCTATTCATGTCTATTGGTCTTCGATATTTATTTTACCTAAGGCTGTGATCAAGCAAGTGGAGGCAACTCTACGGGCTTTCTTGTTGAAAGGTTGTAACTTTGGCACCGTTTGTACTAAAGTGGTTTGGTAAAAGATTTGTATGCCTAAGGAGAAGGGTGGTTTGGGTCTGCGGAACATGAAGATTTTGAATAAGGCTGCCATGTTAAAACACATTTAGTCCATTTGTACAGATTATGCCTCCTCTCTTTAGGTTACATAGGCACGATGTTAGTTACTTGGAGGTAGGAGTATTTATGAATTGAAGTGTCATGGGGATTGCTCTTGGAGTTGGAGAAAGATTCTTGGACTTCGGGGTATATGGAGGGACAAAATGCAATTTAGAATTGGTAATGGTACCCTTGCTTCGCTTTGGTTTGATAATTGACATCCTCTTGGCTCTTTAAAGAATATTTTTTGTGAGAGAATCATTCATGACTCTAGATTGAGTAGACAAGTTAAGGTGGCAGAGATTGTCGAGGGTGATAATTGGAGGTGGCCATCAGCTCGTTCCTCAACGTTGTTTGACTTGATGCAAGGTACGCTTGATACTTTTCGGCCGAATAGTACTAGAGAGGATGTCTTGCAATGGGTGGATAATATGCACGGAGTTTTCTCTGTTCGGAGTGCTTGGGAGTCTCTTCGACTTCGCTGCCCTAGGGTGACCTGGCATCATATTGTATGGTTCCCTAAGTGTATTCCCCGTCATCCATTTATCCTTTGGCTAGTAATCCAAGGTGGTCTCTATACACAAATAAAGCTTCTTTGTTTTGGTTTGTTACAGTTTATGCACTGTGTGATGTGTGGTTGTTTGGTAGAGGATTTGGATCATCTCTTCCTTGCCAGCCCTTTTTTTAGCACGTTTGGCATGCTATACATGCTAAATATAGCATGCCTTGGGTTCAACAGAGTTGGACAGAAACTCTTTCTTGGATGGAGCAGTTTCGTGGGACATCAGTGCACTACATTGTTATTCCTTTGATGTTTGTGGCTTCGATGCGTAACGCTAGAACCCATGGCGAGGCTCCTAAACATGAGTCTATTGTTATTCGGGACATTGTTTTTTCTATTTGTGCACGAGTGGATTTATGTAGGGTCCTGGTTCCATCTGATGAGAATAGATGGTTTCAACGCTCATGGAGTTTTTCTGCGGATATTTTTGATTGTTGTGGCTAGGTTATTAGCACTAATCTAGGCTATTGTTTTTGTGTTAGGAAGCATATATTTCTAGCCTTGTTTCTCTAGGGTATATGCCCATGTGATCTTGTACTTTACTTTCATACTTTGGATATTATACATTTACCTTATCCAGAAAAAAGGAGTGTAATTTTATGCATTAGTTTCTTGAACGTAATAAATTTTAATACGCTGTCAAGTAAATAAAATAACGTCTTACACATACTTGTTGCTTCACACTCAAGCTTATGATTTTCGAAGCAAGACAAAGCTTGGTTGTGAAATAATGAACGTCCATTTTTTCAAAATTCATTAGAAACATGGTTAATTTTAACATAATATCACATCTGCTAGGTCTAAAGGTATATTTAAATTTATGAATTATGCAAATGAACGATTTGTGTATAGAACATTTAATTCATTGAAACTGATTTTTATTGAATTTAAGGGAAATTCAGGTTTTGAAGCACAATTTTAATTCCCCACACACACACACACACACTACTACTATGATTTCATATATTGCCATTTGATACAATCATATGATGATTCTAGAAGCTCCAAATTGAACTATTATGGTGTGTTTGGTTTTGTTAAAAATTAAATTTTTAATAGATCTTGATAAAAGTTGATGAAATATATGATTGAAAAGTTTGTAAAAAGATTCCATGAAACGTGTTATTAAAATTAATTATTGACTTTAACTTAAATTTTTATCATCTTTTTAATTAAACCAAATTGGGGCTAAGTTAGACTTATGTAATTAATTGAAGTTTTTTTGTTACATAACTAATTTACTTTAAAATAGATTAACATATATGTACGAAAAAAAATACTACTACTCGTTTTCTTATTCTTTGCGAAATACTAAAATTGGATCTCTATTCATTTTTTTAAAAAAATTCTTTAGACTTTAATTTCTCAACCTTCATAAAATTTAACATACAGTTCGCGATGAATTTTAAGGGTTCATTTGGTTTGTGTTTCAATTTTCAATTCATTTTTAGTTTTCTATTTTGAAAGTTTGTTTTAAATTGCTAAAAAAGCTTTTGATTTGTTATTTTGAAATATTATTTCTCAAAATAGAATATTAGAAAACACTTTTTGTTTGAGATTTTGAAAAATTATTTTATCGCATTTTAAATCCATAAAATTTGATTATTCAGTAAAAATATAACAATTTTATATTAATATATTACGGAGTGTTAAAACTAAAGAGAAAAAAAAGAAAGAAAGATGGCAATAAGCTTGTGTGTTTTATTAGAACCAAACCCTCATAGTTATAGGGGAAGATTATGGCTGCAATGGATACAACAATCATAATAACGGTATGAAAGTCATTAGTAAATACTAATATATTTATAACACTCTCCCTTAAATGACTATTTACATAATAACTAGGGAAAATTGCAATCGAGATATCAAACATTTCAGTTAGTTACAAACTTTGCCCAAACTTTTTATTTGTACTACACACGGTACCAAACCTTTAAAAAAATTGCAGCTCAAGTCCAAAATAACGGTTTCCGTTAATTTAATCCCAAAAATCGTCAATTAACCCAGAAATTAAAAATCTAATCATTTTCTCCAAATAGGGGTGTAAGCGGTCCGATTTTTGCGATTTTTGACAAATTTTCAAACCAAACCATTTTGAACGGTTTAAAAAAAAACTTAAACCTAAACCTAACAGTTTAGTCTGGTTTTAAACCGTCGGTTTCACCGTATATTTTTTTGTCCGTCTACTTTTATGACATTAATTCATTGAATTCAATATATATTTATATTTTACTAGCAATAAATCTAAAACAAACTAAATATATCTACTATAAATTTAAATACCAACTAAATTAAAGTGAAATCATAATAAACTAAAATATAGTTTTTTGTTTGTCATTTTAAGCTAAGATGTTACGATAATGTTACAATACAAGTCTACTAAACTAAATATAAAGTCCAAAAAATATAATGATGTTCAACAAGATCTCGTGATCATCATATTTGAAAAACAAAACTACTAATTAGACAGAGAGAATAACCAACCATAGTAATAAATCAATTGTTTATAATATCTAAATATAATAATTAAACAAGCTTACCGTTGTATTTTGTTACGAATTCAGTTTTTCACATATACTCAAACACCAATTGTTGTCACACATGATTTATAGTTTCCATTGTCAAACATATGCATTTGTTATATCATCATAGTATTGGATACTAGATAGATAAGAGAATCTTTAAAAATATGGTAATAGAAAATATAAACCACCTGCCACAACTTTCATTGAATCATTAAATGCATCCACTTCATCTAAATATTGGCATAGCACTATAAGTTCATTCTTAATTTGCAACCAATTCTTTTCGCATGTACAAGTCTCAATCATTTTTGCACCTAATAAATTCTTAAATGAATCAAGTATCGACCTCCATTTGAGAATGTAGACTCAGAAGCAACTTAGAAATTTGAATTCTAAAGAGGAAAATAGTTTTGGATAAATTATGTTAGTCTTGAAATTATTAGATATAAATTAGAATTATTTGATAATAATAATATATATGTAATAGAAAATTATAAATTGACAAAAATATACAAATTGACAAAACTATTGAATTTCGCAGGATGAATTTTAAAAAAAATTTATTATTATTATTTTTATATATTTTTTCACCGGTTCGGTTTGGTTTTAAACCGCAACTAAATTCTCAAACCTAAATCAAACCGTTTTTGATCGGTTTGGTTTGGTTCAAAACCATTTCGTTACGGGTCCACGTGGCACCAAACCGACGGTTTCTAAAATGCGGTTTCGATTCGATTTTTCGGTTTGACAATTTTTGCTTACACTCCTATCTCCAAATAAGGTAAGTGCATCTTGGATATAATACATTTCCTCTTTTAAATTAAAACTTAAAAAAACAAAAAGCAAAACTACAACCTCCCACTCCATCCTACCCCCATCTCCTTCTTCCCCAAAATCTTCACCCACCGAGACACACCTAAAAAAAAAAAAAGGGGACTTCATTTAATTGAGCAAGTCAAACCAAGTTTTAGTTTAAAAAGCCCATCAACTAAGTTTTTTAGTTAGATGACCTAAATATATGAAAAATGGAAAATATAATTTGTAAATGACTAGAATGTCCTTGTATACAAAAAGACATTATTGCCCTAATTCTCATTTCAATTTCCATTTAAATCTAATTGAGTTTTACCTTCCATTTATCTTCAAAAACCGGCTCTGCACAGGTAGCAATCCTTTCATTTTCTCATCATCATTTTTCTCTACTTAAAGAAACCATAAACTCTACATTCCCTTTCCCTTAAACACTCATTTGGTTGAAGTGAGTAATATAATCTTTAAATATTCTTGTTAGACATTTGAAGAAGGGGGTATTGTAAATTTTCAATTTTTGGGTAAATTTCTTTTTCCATTTTTTGAATAATTTTTGTATGTTGTTGTATATATGTTTATGGTGTTCATTTGTGAACAATGATTTTGAATTAATTTTAACATTGGATTAGAGTTTTGATATGGGTTACTTCCCAACCCATTTGCTCATTACCAGTTATTTGTATTAATTTGAGGGAAATGTAAGTTGGCAAAGGCATGTTTGACTATTCTTTTCATTGTTGTAATATAAAACATACATTTGATTTTTTTTTTGTATAACGACTTACATGTCGTTTTATACAATCCATAACGACTTATATATCGTTATCAGTACTGTGTTATGTTTGAAATTTGATGAAATTTTTATATTTAATTACAGTTATGGACACCACGAATATGGTATGGATATCAGTTTGTTATTCAGTTGAATATGAACAATCAATTGAAGGTGCATGGAAATGGAAATATGTAGGGAATGCCAAAGGAAAAACAAATCATATTCTTGTTTCGAAAACTATTTCTTATGTGGAATTGTATGAAAAAACCAAAGAGGTGTTGAACGTCGATACGAGAGTGTACAAAATGGAGATCTCAGCTCTTGTTCCTATAATATCTAAAGCTCCAGCTGCTCCGACCATAATTGATTGTGACAATAATGTGAAGTGATTTCTATCTGTCTGTAAAGAAACTTTTCTTTGTGTAACCATTTCAAATGAAGGTGAAAATGAAGAAGTTTTTGGTGATGAAGGATGTTTATTACTAACAGAGGGTGAAGAACAAATTGCAACTATGAACAGTGATGATGAACATGTTCGAACGGACAATGATGCTAACCATGACAACGGTGATGGAATATTTGTAGATTATAATGATTTTGATGTAAGTGAAGATAGTTCTCGAAGAGTAGATGTGAACGATAATTCTCCTGTCGCAAATGACAATAATGTGGAGTTACCCATGGATGAACTTTATAGTTAGAATGTAGTGAATGATAATGATGTTGAATGTAGTCGGATTGTATCTGCAAATGCAAGTTCGTTCCATTGTGAGACTTCAGTAAGAATTCCAGAAAAGGAAGATGTACAAGTGAACCAGTTGTTTACATCGAAATATGACCTAATATCAAAATTGCAATTGCTAGTTGTAAAATGTCACTTTGAATACAAAGTTAAGAAGTCGAATAAGAGTACTTATACAATTGTTTGTATCGATAAAAATTGCAAGTGGCGGTTGCGAGCAACCAAGATCGCAGAAAGTCCTATTTTCGAAGTTCGAAAGTATAATGGTCATCACTCTTGCTCCAGAACATTCGTCGCAGAGACCATAGGCATGCTTCATATATGATCATTGGAAACCACATCGCCCCGAAGTATCAAGATGCCAATCGAGTTTACAGATCAAAGGACATCATTAATGACATTCGTCGAGAGTTCGGTATAACCGTAAGCTATACTAAAGCGTATATGGCTAAACATTTTGCTCGTGGACTGATCCGTGGAAAACCCCTTGAGAGTTATGCGAAATTACCGGCATATTGTCATGTTTTGGAGATGCAAAATCCTGGTACGCTGACATTCATTTATACTACTGATGATCGGCGCTTCAAGTACTTTTTTATGGCATTGGGACCAAGTATACGTGGATTTCTCAACTCAATGCGAAGAGTAATTTCTGTAGATGGTACATTCTTAAAATCAAGAATGAAAGGTACTCTACTAGTAGCAACCTGTCAAGATGCAAATTTTCAAATATTTCCACTCGCATGGGGAATCGTTGATTCGGAGAATGACGAATCATGGACTTGGTTCTTTCAAAAGTTGCGGTTAATAACAGGTGATACGGATGAGCTTGTGATTATTTTTGACTGTGCAGTATGTATTAAAAATGGAGTTAGAAATGTTTTTCAGTTTGCTCATCATGGTAATTGTACATATCACATGCAAAAGAACTTGAGGACAAATTTTCCACGAAGTGATCTTGCAACTTTATTTAGGGCAACTTCGGAGGCTTATACCGTAACAGAATTTGAGTCCAACATGGCAGCTCTATGCAGTAAAAAGAATGGCGTCAAAGAGTACCTATTAGAAGAAGATTTCCATTATTGGGCTAGAGCACATTTTACTGGAATACGTTACAATATCATGACTACGAATAATGCGGAATCCCTAAATGGTTTGTTGAAGAGTGCTCGAGAATTTCCCATAGTTGGTTTGATTGAATATATTCGAGAGACACTGCAAAGGTGGTTTTATGAAAGACATGTTGAAGCGAAAAAATGTGTGACCCACCTCACGCTACCTTTAGAGAAAAAGATGTGTATGAAATATAATGAATCAAATGGATTGGAGGTAAATCAGGTATCTCCAGACATTTATCAGGTTGGTGACAGTTTAGAACACCACTTTGTGGATTTAAATGAAAAGACATGTACTTGTAAGAAATTTGATCTAGACAAGTTCCCATGCGCGCATGCAATTGCTGCTGTAAGGTTTAAAGGAGATGATGACTATAATCTACGTAGCCACTTTTATACTAGTATTTGTTGGAAGCAAGCGTATTCTGTATTCGTATACCCTTTGCCGAATGAGGTTGAATGGCGAATCCCCAAGCATGTAATGGCTAGAAAAGTATTTCCACCATTGGTACGAAGACAAGGTGGGCGACAGTCAAAAAAGAGGAAAAGATCGACCGAAGAGACACGTACACCTCGTAAGTGTAGTAGGTGCAAGAAAACTGGTCATGTTCGATCAACTTGCACGAGCCAATCAGCTGGTAGTGAAACTTAAAATTGTAACATTGTCCTGACTTGTAGCTGTATAATTTTGTACTTATCCGAAGCACATGATGAGTTATTAAATCTTGTAAGCATTGTGCTATAAAATACTTTTGTACTATTGAAATACATTAGCGTCATTTTACATTTTCATGTTTATTTTATCACACATTAAATCCAAACGACGTTAATATAGTCATAGTTGATAGTACAAAGATACATAATCATTCTAATAACTGAAATCGTTCTTGAACTACAAACGATATAGATATCGTTCCAATACGAAAATTGAATTGATTTTCATAACGATATTGACCTCGTTCTAGTAACAAAAAACGACCTCAATATCGTTTCAGCATGAAATACAAACTGCTTCATTGATCTTCGTAACGATATTGATATCGTTTCAGTGTAAAATACACGCTTATCTTCATAACAATATAGACATCGTTACTGTAATAAAAAACGACTTCAATATCGTTTCAGTATGAAATACACACTACTTCACTAATCTTCGTAACGATATTGAAATCGTTCACGTATCAAACGAACGACTTAGATATCGTTTTAGTATAAAATACACACTAATTTTCGTAACGATATGGACTTCGTTCCTGTAATCCAAAACGACTTCAATATCGTTTCCATATGAAATACACACTGCTTCACTAATCTTCGTAATGATATTGAACTCGTTCCAGTAACAAAACACGACTTTGATATCGTTTCACTATGAAATACACGCTAGTTTTCGTAACGATATGGATATCGTTCCTGTAATCAACAACGACTTCAATATCGTTTAAGCATAAAATACACACTGCTTCACTGATTTTCATAACGATGTTGAAATCGTTCCCGTAACAAAGTAACGATGTTGAAATCGTTTCAGTCAACATCATAACTAGAACGACATTTATGTTGTTTATTCTCATATGAAACGATGATGATGTCGTTGTAGTGTCAAATCTACGAAATAAAGTAACGACATTCATATCGTTTCAATACAAATATGACGAGTTTGGAATCGTTGCAGTTCAAAAAATAACTAGAATGACATTGGTATCGTTCCTTTTTTACAGAAAACGATAATTATATCGTTATGCCTAAAAAACAATGATTTGATCATCCATGGCCACCTGAAATAACGACATCCATATCGTTTCAGTACAAATTTAATGATATTTATATCGTTTTAGTTGAAATCAGAACTAAAACGACAATTATATCGTTTCCTTTCATATCAAACAACAAACCCAAGAAATAACATAACGACATACATGTCGTTTGAGAACAAATTTGACGAGTTTGGACTCGTTTTAGAAGAAATCGTGACTAAAACTCATTCGACCTCGTTTCTCTACACTAGAACGACAATGATATCGTTGTAGTGTAAAACACGTAAAATAACATAACGATATCAATATCGTTTTGGTGCAACTTTACGAGTTAGAAATCGTTACAGTTCAAACAATGACAATAACGACATTGGTATCGTAATCACGACTTAGATATCGTTCCAGTGAAAATCGTAACTAAAACAACACTGTAGTCGTTTCTTTTCTCACCAAACGATTTGATTGTCCACGATCATTCGACATACCTTCGATATATATATGATGATCGAAAGAGGGCATCAAGTGGTTTGATAACACTTAAATGGTTCAGAAAGTGCGAACGGAGACACTTTCATTCTATCTTATGCCCTCAAATGTGATATACACTTTCTTTCTATTGAAACAACTCAAAAGGTGATAGACAACTATATAACACAAATGCTCCAATTAATTATGTTAAGTGAAATCAAATTTGCTTAATGACTTATTTTTATCATCTTACGTACGATGGATGTATGTCGGGTGGCCATGGATGATTGAATCGTCGTGTCAAATCGAAACGATATGGATATCGTTTCAAACGTAAAGAAACGAGATCGAAGGCGTTTTAGTCACGATTTCATCTGAAACGAGTTTGATATCGCCAAATTTATTCTAAAATGATATGGATGTCGTTACCTTATTTCTTGGGTTTAACACTATAACGATTTCATTATCGTTTGATAGAAAAGGAAACGATTTAAGTATCGTTTTAGTTCTGATTTCAATTGAAACGATATGGATATCGTGTTTAATGAAAGAAATTCGTTTTCTTTTTTCAGGAACGACTTCAATATCATTATGTTAACCAGTGAAATTTTGGTATTAAAACGATATATATATCATTTTGCGACAAAGGAACGATATCGATGTCGTTATGACAATCAGGGAAGCAGTGTGTATCTTACGCTAAAACGATATCCAACTCGTTTTCTATTGCAGGAACGAGTTCAATATCGTTTCAATAATCCGTGTAATTTTTGAATGGAAACGACATTGATATCGTTTTAAGACATAGGAACGACATAAATGTCGTTGTAGTTTGTTCAGGAAAGCAGTGTGTATTTTACGCTAAAACGATATCCAAATCGTTTTCTATTTCAGGAACGATTTCAATATCGTTTCAATAATCGGTGTAATTTTTGAATGGAAACGACATTGATATCATTTTGAGACACAGGAATGACATCAATGTCGTTATAGTTTGTTTAGAGAAGCAGTGTGTATTTTACGCTAAAACGATATCCAAATCGTTTTCTATTTCAGGAACGATTTCAATATCATTTCAATAATCCGTGCAACTTTTGAATGGAAACGACATTGATATCATTTTGTGACACAAGAACGATATCAATGTCGTTCTAGTTTGTTCAGTGAAGCAGTGTGTGTTGAAACGATATTGAAATCGTTTTGTGTTTTAGGAACGCTTTCAATTTCGTTTTACGAATGAATGCATTTTTTTACTTGAACGACATAATGTTATCTATGCCACCTGAACGTGTACAATATGTAAACTTGAAAGATATATAAATTTCAATTATATTCAACATTCATAATCATTACAATTATCAAAATGCACTAACCACTGGTTAGGCAACATCCAAGAAATATCAAATATTTATAGGAATAACAACTACTCCAACAAAAAGAACAAGGTCCAGCCACAAAATATTTTCAAAATAACAGTATATATATGTGAAAACACAATCTAAGGCTCGAAGTTCCAAGCCAATAACTCTGCAGCCAATTTCTTTCACCATGTTGGTATATAATCCACTCGAATTGCATTTACGTCCATATTCGCTTGCAGAAATTCTATGTATTTCAGTGTGAATATCCCGCAGTCCGATCTACAAAATAGTTGTGCAATTATTGTATCCATTTTAAACAGTTTAAATAATATAGTACTACCAAATATAAAATTAGTCAATCTTACCCATTCAATTGTTGAGGAACGTCTCTCACTTTCATAAATTCGAACTTTTCCGTACTATAGTTGTCATCACTCATGACATAAAATTTGATCAGTAATGGAATAACCTCTTGTAGAGGCTGAATATAAGATTCCAACGCTGCCCGACGAATGTGACCCTTTAGACTGTCGAAAATAAAAATTGTTCGTTCCTCCAAGTCGATTTGAACTGCGAACCAATGGCTGCCGGTAAAGCAAGGTATATATAAATATCTGCAGTCCTTCCAAGGTTTACCGAGCTCTGGAGTAGTCCCTCTCACATAATTGATAAGGCTCTTACTAAAACTGAGCTCTTTACTCGGTTGCAACTGGCCATGTGCATTGACCACAAATTGACTAAAGAAAGTATCCAATATGCAACAATCTTGTCGGAATAAGTTAGGAAAATTGATAGCCCTTTCTCGTATTTGGTACATGGCCTCGTTCATAATCTGCACAGAGAAACTAGTTAATACAAACTGAAATCATGTGTAACATTATTGTAAAATCATTAAAGTTGTATTACTTACATTGCCAGTAATCCAACCATCCTCATTCAAAAGGTCCATCAAATTTATTGCTTGAACATCGTAAAAGTGCAAAGATACAATGTTACTGCACATACAACATCCACACAAAGTTATATTTATGTAATAATATCATTACTTCCACATGTCATTCCAACCGCGTGTAATAATTTACCTGGAAGTTGAAGTTTCCAACCATTTGTGAAGAGCCTCGACCTTCATAGGATCCACTTCTAGATAAGGATTATATACATCAACGTTCAACAACTTTCTCCTCTTTGTTGGGTCCGTGAAGAGATAACACAATAATCGTGCTTTTCTCTTTGGACGATACCCTCGTCCTTTTTGTGATTCACATCCTACCTTCTCGATTTGTACACTGTCACCTATATGTTGCAAGTACCAACAATTACAAATCAAGAATTTGTTTAATTTGGAGATAATAATATGAAGATGAACATCAATCTGTATACTGTCGCCTACGTATTGCAAATACCAACAATTAGAAATCTAAAATTAATTTCATTATGATTTTGTAATAGCATAAGTTTGTACATCAAACTAATTTTTACGTACCTGGAGTGGATTCCTTCGCATCCACTTCGAGTTTCTCGGGTGTCACAAAATCAGGGGAACATTTCTCCACATCGAGATGCTCATCATCTATCATTGTTTCTTTTTCAACATCCCCTTCAACCATTTTTTCCTTTTCTTGCTCCTCCATATCATCCCCAAATCCAACCTCGGTTCCCTTCCATCCTATAGTCTCTCCTCTGACCTCATCTTCCAACTTTGGGTCATTCACAAGCTCTTCCACATTTCTTTCATCTACAGGTATATTCATTGCATTATCAAATTCAACCTCATTTTCCAACCCATCCTTCGGTTCAACTTCTGGAACATTAGATGTGCCACTTGTCACAGCCAATTCAATCAACCTGTCAACTTTTTTCTCCACCCGATCAAGTTTAGTTGATATGCCTGCTTGTAGCCTTTCCTCGAGTTTTTCCATTTCGGTTCTCAAAAAATCCACTATGTTGAGCTCATGAGAAACAGGTGGAGGTTGAGATGCACTAGGAGAGTGCTGGTAGAATGCATGATGTGGATCGACATCATGCTCAACCTCATCTCCTTCGACATGCTGTGAAGCATTATCATCTTCTTCCACAATTGGGGTCAACGTTTTCCAGAACACCTCCTCCAGCTCAGTTTCGGTAGGAGTCAATGTAGAAATAACCTCTAACTGCAAATATTAAATCGTGCAAATCATTATTCATTTGCTAAGCTAATTCCACAATTTATTCTCACTATACTTTTTTATTTTTTAAAAAAAGAAGGAAATTTACCTCTTTTGATTCCAACACATTATCAATGGCGGCAGATGCTAACCTCTTCGGCATTTCCCAAGCGACCATTCTTGGAATTGCATTCGGATGTTTCGTAGCAAACTTCATTCCCAATTTTGAAATTGCTTCAAATGCCCAAATCTATTATAAAACAAATATTATTATCTCATAGCACAAAGTTTGTACATAAAAATAATACAAGTTAAATGCATTGTTTTTTCATACCATTATAGCAAGTGGAAAGCCATGCAATGAATACCGACAACGTGACTCTTCTCCGACATCCGAACTTTTTAATTTACCTCCCATTTCACGTTTGAAGACGTTCATCGTGTATTCATATGAAAACTTTCCCCATGGATACTTCTCAAACCTGTCCAGATTATCTACCAAGTCCAACCACCATAGATCGATGAAAGTGTTTTCCTCCGTAGCCCACAAGACGTACGCCAAGATTACGATCAATCCCAACTTATACTTATCGCTCTTTCTTTTCTTACAACATATAAATGCATTGTAAGTATCTCCCTTCGTAATCTTTCCTACACTTTTCTTAAAGTATTCTTTCACAATCCGACATTCCGCCCCCAATGTTTTGTCTACATTGTCATCCTTACTAGCATTTAAGCCCGTCACCAAAACAAATTCTTCCAATCCAAATCTTGTTCGTTTCTTTCCTATTTTAAACCAAACTTCTTCTTTTTTTCCGATCTTCATCTTCCTTAATAATAATTGATGTATAACTTGCGAAGCCAACCTTATATCCCTCAATCTAAGGAGAGATCCAAACCAGCTCTTGCTGAGCTTTTTCTGGTAATTTGTATCTAACTTTTCGTACACATCATGTACGACCTACAGTCTACATCTTGTTGTAATTGTGGCGTCGACTTGATTCTTTTCCATTGCACTGCAATTTATAAAACATGTACAAATATTAGAACTAATGCCAGTAAAGTACATGCGAACAAGATGCATAAGCTATATAAACCAAGTTAAGCATACATATTTTCGATAAGATAAAATAAATTTTGTACAGATTGCAAACATTGTAGTACTTCACAACAAAACATTTGAACTCATTCTCCCATTCAAAACGTATCCAGTTAATTTATATACAACTAATGAACTGTCTACCAACAGCAGCTAATAGCTCCATTATCATTGACCTAAACTATTGAGGAAATGATTAGTTCTAGATATATGTGTAGCCATTTGAACTCATTCCCCTTGTTGGAACTGGGCAGATGAAAAAAATAATTAGTAACTGAAAATGGTAGTGGTGAAGGGCTTTCCTGTCCAATTTACTATTTGGTTATCACATTGGGTAATTTACAAACTCTTTCTCTTTCCGTTGAGTTCTTGAACATATGTGTGTACATTGGAGTGTAAACACAAGGCTAATGGTCCTTAAACTTGACTTGGAGTTAGCTCATTAGTAGCTTGTTCAAAAACCAACTCAAACAGCTGAGGACTCCTAAAATTGATTATAGTAATGAGCTCAGATTGAGCAGTCTAAGGCTCGACTGTAATCCATTAGTGTGTCTATATTTATACCAGATAGAAACTTTCATGTGATCTTAACTGAAATAAGCAAATATGAATTCATGTAGGTAAAAAAATGCTTGTCATGATGATGAAACATGCACAAATTGTTTTATACCAAAATATTTAATCTTCAATATAGAGTCAAAATCAATAAAAACTCAATAGACGGATTCAACAACAAGAAAAAGAATATGCACAGATGGAATTGAACACGGTTTGAGCACTATATAGAGAACTCCTTTTTGGTTTGGAAACTTACATTAGTTTTTTCAACTGTGAACCCGTCGTTTTTTTTTTTGGAAACACGGAGACTAGATTTCGAATTCAACCCTTGACAAACAAAATTGTTCATTTTAAGATTCAGCACTATCTTCGGCCTCAAAAGAATGAGATATTATTTTTTAGAACAATGAGAAGTGTTTGGGAATTTGAAGAAGGAAGAAGAAGATATGATTTTGTAATTGAGAATTTGGGGGAAGAAGAAAGGTTTACGTGAGTGTGAATGAATGAAGGGGAAAAAACAAAATTGTTCCTTCGTTTGATTATTAAAGGAACGGTAAAGTGGACTTTTGCAATTTTTAAACAATTAATTTTTTTTTTTTTTTATGAATTTGGTCAAAGGCCTTTTGAACAAAAACATTCTGAAGGAGGCTAGCTGAACTCATTTTCACAAAAAAGAAAAGCCAGCCCAAACTCCCGCCCCGCCCCAACATAATTGATCTCCACTGGCGCTCTACCTGAGCTCGGAACAGAAGCCATCGGAGTCCCATCTTTCTTGGAGTTCTCACCGGAGTCCTTATAAGACGTTTCTTTTTTTCTTATATTTTTTTCTCCGCTGTTACATATCAGGAATCAATGGAGTTCTTAAGGCTCTATGACTCAACTCCAGAGGTCCTTAAAGATTTACCTCAGAATGGTCTTCCAGTGGCAGTTCAAGTGGAGAATCAGTACTTTAAGAATGTTTCAAACAGTATTCTAATGGTTGAAACTTGGGTCCGGGCCCATGTTTTATCATGTTATCTAGCCACCAACATAACCTCCATTGTTATTGGTCATGATGTTTTGTGCAAAAATGATATAAAAAAAAAAACTAAGTTGGTTTTGCCTGCCATCAAGAATATTCATTATTCACTCGCCAGGTGGGGTTTGCAGAATGATATTAAAATCTCTTCCATTTTTTCTTCCGACTGTTTTGGCTTCAAATTTGAAATTTACAGAGTTGATTTGGTTGAAAATCACATTAAACCTTTACTCAATATTTTGCAAGAAATTAACTCCCCCTATTTTGTGAACCCTCTTTCAAATCTGTAAACCTTGTATGATGAAACCACGAGTTTCTTGAAATCCCACTCAAAATCCATGAGAAGTCTTGGGATTTATTTGAACAAAATGTATGTGATCATTAGTAGCCCAAGAAATGGGAAACCACCAGTAGAAAACTTTCTTGAAGTTTTAAGGTCGGAAAGTGAGAAATCCGAGAAAGATGGGACTCCAGTGGCTTTTGTTTCGGGCTCAAGTGGAGCGCCGGTGGGATTGGTTGTGGTCAGGGCGGGGCCATTTGTCCAAAACTCTGAGTACTAAATCTGCAATTTTTGTATTTATCCTTTAAATTCTCTTTGTGGGCATCTTCTTTCTCTCTTTTTTATTTTTCTTTTCTTTTTTTCTTTCTTTCATTTCTCTTCTTTTTCTTTTCAATTTCTTAGCATTTTGGGGAGCAAATCATAGAGCACAAAAAGGAGAATCAATCAAGGAGTTGGAAAAATTTTGGGGAAACTAAGAGCTAGCCATCATCTTCACAAATCTAGCCAAACAAGGGGTTTATATATAATCTTGTTGTTTCTTCATTATTTTCTTCTATTGGTGATATATTGTATGAATATTCTCTTTTGTTATCACATATATAAAATGAGCTAAGTTATTTGTGTTGAGATTAATGGTAGAAACTTAACCTAACTTTAATTAATTTTAACATTCGTCTTTTAATGTTAAAATGCTTATTTTCATGTGTATTTATTATTGTATTGAATGTCTTTCATTTATTTGTCCATTAAATGATTGAGTTTAGTGATTTGTGCATCGTTCGAGAGAAGATTATATATTTTAGACCAAATAGTAAATACTCTAGGTTTGTGTAGAGGATAGAGATATACCCATAACCCTAGGTAACTCGTTGAGCTATTTTTACAAATATTTAATGTGATTGTTTGGTTTTAATCGGCATAGACATATAGTAGGTTAACCAACAAATTATGGGTAATTTCGCTCGAGAGAGGTAATTAACTAAAATTGAAAAATCGGGTTTAACATCGTAAATAAATAATTTATTAATTGGCTTATGGAGAAATTAATTAGGCGACGGTTAAGCGAAATCATGAATTCCAACCACGTTTTTTCTCCAAGATTTCCAAGTGTATATGTTTTCTTATTTTGTAAAATTTTAATTAATTTTTCTTATTTTCAAAATCAAAATCCTTATTGTGTGTTCGTTTTCATTGTTAGAATTAAACTGACTAGAGTTGTATAATCGAAATTAACAATTCTTCGAGAGATCGACAATTCGGATTCAAAAAGTCCACTTTATTACTTGAACGCAACCTGTGCTCTTGCTGTATATAATTTTAGCGAGCAATTATCTTTCGAACTTCTAGTTTGAATTATCTTTTGCGAGAATTTAGATAATGATGCATTTGTACATTATTTCTAATTTATTAATTCCTTCACATAATGCCAAGAGAATTGTCCGGTCAAATTGACAATTGCTAGGACTTGAGATATTGTTTAAGGGTTCAAACTACTCGTTTATTCTTTATATTCTTTATTTTATTTCTCAATGTATTGTGGTGGATTAATTTTGCAAGTATTGCACTATCAAAATAATTAGATGGAATAATAATCATAAGTCAATTATAATAGAGAGAACTATGATGTTGACATGATGCGTAATAACTTTCTTTAAATAGAAATTGGAAATATTTTGTTATCAATTAAATTAGTTGGAGACATTTAATAAGTAATATTGTTAAATAATTTATGGACATATCAACTAACACTTATCAAAAAGTTGAGATTTAGGATCACTAGCATTAACAAGACATATCAGTCTTTATTAGATAACCTGAAAATTATGCTTATAAATTAAAACTTGAGCAATAATTTCTCAAACTTTAGATGAAGAACACCATTCAATCATCTAGTATGTGTATAAAATCTATTAAATACAAATAATATTTAGATGGTCAACGTGGATGATGATATGTTCCATTTATCACTATGGTTAATTTTTAGAAATATAGGGAATCCAATCCCTATTTTAGCCGGTAATAATTAATTTTATAATTAATTTTTGATAAAGAGAACAAATAATATATATGAATTCACTAAATTGAAGAATCTTTAGATTTTTCGTTGAATGTTCCTTTGAATTTTAATTTTGCATGATTATTGATCCAGTAATGATCCAACTGGTCATGCCAAACAATAATACATTCAATAATAGAATTTCTAGTTCAATATAATGTTTGTTTCAAGTGTACCATGCATTTGAAAAACTTAGAACGTTTCTCTTTAATTTAGTAGAAAATAAATTACTATAAATAGTAAATTTTTTATTCTACCACATAATGTATTGACTTTCTATAGTATTAAACCAATATTCTTTTGGAACATTGCTATATACTTGATTATGATTACTCACAAGTAATAGAACAATATTTTTCAAGAATATTGACACATTTAAATGAATCATAATATTCTTCTAAAATATTAATATGTACAAATTTGTGTTTTTCAGGAACACAATATGGTACTCTACAAGAATACTAATGAGCAACATATAATTCTTTCTAGAACATTTATTTAAGGTGATTTGTGTTTTTTTCTAGATCATCAACACCTTATTTATTTAGTATAAATATAATTTCTAGTTGTGCTTTTTTAGGAGCACAAATTAAATCAAAATATTTAATTAATCTAAAAATTTACAAATATATAATAGGAATATAAAGATTTTTAAAGAATATACTTACTTGAATTTGAAACCTTTAAAAAACCGTGAATAATTGACAAATCTCATATTCTTCGAAGTACTTGAAAATTTTCTAATGTTCACATAGCTATTGCTTACAAATGAACCGCTAAATTTTGATAGGAACCTTTGGATTTGAAGCAAAATGAATTATAAACATCATGTCCAAATTTCATGACGATTGAACCACAACACCTTGAGATATCAACATTTTATCACAAATTGTACGGGGTGTTTAGATTCTACAAATTTCTACACCTTTGATTCTGAATAAAAATACAATTCTTCCATAGTATATAGAGTCAATATAGGGTTAACGAACTTCGAGTTCGTGATAATATTCAATTCAATCATTTTTATAAATGTGCAGTACACGCTGGAAGGAGGTGCTAGTAATTTTTTTTATCTACTTCTGGACAAATACAAAAGAAAAGAAAAGATACTCTATATTATTCTTACATCATCTCAATGTGATATCAATTACAACTGATATATTAAAAATGGGTAAATTTCTTCTGAATATGATAGAATAAAGTACATTGTTAATATAATTTTGTATTATTTGATAAAATAATACAAGTTTTTTGAAACTTTCAACGATATTCAATGTACCTGATATCATATTAACATTATTTTCTACTAATGTTAAATCCATAAAAGACTTTTTTTTTTCTTGAAGAATAGTGTGCATATTTGCACTATCAACTAACTAGATATCTTGACAAGTTATCTAAAATTTTGTGAAGCCATTTGAGTAACTTCACAATAAAATAAAATACATTTACTTTCGAAAAATATGATAATATTGTATAATCATATAATAATCAATCAAGTATTCAAACCAATCAATGTCGACATGATACTAATTATATGTTTTCCTTCAGGGATAAACATTAATTCAAAATGATATATTCTTTAAAATATGTACTACTTCGAGAGTACATTGTTTTTTTATTATTGTTTCTTTAAGAGTAATATGTCAATAATTTTTTAGAGTATGGAAAATTATAATTCGTGCTCTTCACGAACACATATTATTATAATAAATTATACAAGGATCTACTCTTCAAGAGTAAAAATATAATTTACGTTAGATCATATTTAGCCCACGTTTGATACCGATTAAAATCCAAATTTTAATCTAAATCTAAATCAACAATCAATTTTAACCACATATTTTATAAGTTCCCAAACTTTTCAATTACACATTTTACAACTTTTATCAAAATTTACTAAAAATATAATTTTAATCCCCACCAAATAAGGGTTTAATTATGCTCTTCATTAGTAAGTAAAATATAACTAGGATATTGGCCAATAATAGTGTTCTACTTCAAGAGCACCAATAACTTATTTACTCAACATGAGAAAAAATATAATGAATTAGATATTATAAAATTATGCTTTTCGAGAGTAAATAACACTCTAATACAACATGGATATTTACAAGGTAGTGCTTCTTTAGGAGAAACAACACGACATGTGCCCCCCAATAGGGGGTCGTCACTTGTCAATTCGGTAACCAATTAGGTAAAAAATTATGTACAACAATAAAGCCAGAGGGGAAAGATAGGAGAGGAAATAGAACTTGAAAATAAAATCAAAACTCATTTTGAAGAAAATGTTTGAGCGCAGACATCAGACTTGTGAATCAGGCCACCAAAATTGATTGAGTGGTTTGGGCTACCATTCTTTAGTATATAAAAACAGATTCAAGTAATCACGCCACCCGAATTCATTACGATATGTGAAAAAAGAGGGCCTTTGTTGAAGATGAACCATGTTGATAACATGTTATAAATTAGAGAGAAGAAGAAAGATGTCAATAAAATTGCGTTTTTATTAAAAAAAAACAAAACCCCATATTTATAGGGAAAAATTAGTGAGATGCACATGCCGTAGTATAGTTGACTACTGAATAGTGTTGACTGATTTTTTATTATTTTTGGATATATCACTAATTAAATCATATTTAACAAAATTTCTTTAGTAGAAAACTTGAAAGTTTCAATGAAAAATATACAAATAAAAGTTAGAAACGAAGGGGGAAATTATTCATCATAAACAACTAATATAAATCAAGACAGATGAATATCAACTCAATAGTGAATATGTTAATAAGAAGAATGACATTAGTACAATAATATTAAAGCACACATGGGCAGCGGGGACAACACCGAGGTTGCGATCGATGGTGCAATGCTCTCATGGGGTTTGAGGCAATGTTACAAACGGTGATTGACCTGACTGGTCAGGTCACAAAGATCGAGTGGGCCAGCGCCCCTCGTGGGGGTCAGGAGGCAACACTCCCGGTGGTGATTGATCTGATCGGTTAGGTTGTGGGGGTCGAGGGGGCAACGCCCCAAGCGGTGATAATTCCGAAAATCGCTACACATGGTACAAATTGTTTTGTCCCTTTTATATTGTAGTGATGAAATATAGAAAAAGAATTTTACATACATCTTATTATAATGTAGTTATTAATTAGAACATTACAACAAATTTACAGTTATAATCTAATCCGATTAAAAAAAGAAAGAGAAAAAAAGTGTAGACACATCTTTTGAATTTACCTATCTTATTTCATTTTTCTCTGATTTCGGAACAATTTTAGTCTAATAAAAAAATATGTATTATATCTCTCAATGTATAAAAAATTGTCTCTGTGCTGCTCCATGCCACACGGAGACACGATAATTTTTTTTATAACATTTTGAGTCAAAACCAATCCAAGCCCACAGTTTTCATATAATTCATTCCCATTCAAATTCACAGAATTCTCAACTACTTCTTGAAAATTCATCATTAATTTCATTATTCATTCATAACAATTCACAAATCACGCCACCCGAATTCATTACGATATGTGAAAAAAGAGGGCCTTTGTTGAAGATGAACCATGTTGATAACATGTTATAAATTAGAGAGAAGAAGAAAGATGTCAATAAAATTGCGTTTTTATTAAAAAAAACAAAACCCCATATTTATAGGGAAAAATTAGTGAGATGCACATGCCGTAGTATAGTTGACTACTTAATAGTGTTGACTGATTTTTTATTATTTTTGGATATATCAATAATTAAATCATATTTAACAAAATTTCTTTAGTAGAAAACTTGAAAGTTTCAATGAAAAATATACAAATAAAAGTTAGAAACGAAGGGGGAAATTATTCATCATAAACAACTAATATAAATCAAAACAGATGAATATCAACTCAATAGTGAATATGTTAATAAGAAGAATGACATTAGTACAATAATATTAAAGCACACATGGGCAGCGGGGACAACACCGAGGTTGCGATCGATGGTGCAATGCTCTCATGGGGTTTGAGGCAATGTTACAAACGGTGATTGACCTGACTGGTCAGGTCACAAAGATCGAGTGGGCCAGCGCCCCTCGTGGGGGTCAGGAGGCAACACTCCCGGTGGTGATTGATCTGATCGGTTAGGTTGTGGGGGTCGAGGGGGCAACGCCCCAAGCGGTGATAATTCCGAAAATCGCTACACATGGTACAAATTGTTTTGTCCCTTTTATATTGTAGTGATGAAATATAGAAAAAGAATTTTACATACATCTTATTATAATGTAGTTATTAATTAGAACATTACAACAAATTTACAGTTATAATCTAATCCGATTAAAAAAAGAAAGAGAAAAAAAGTGTAGACACATCTTTTGAATTTACCTATCTTATTTCATTTTTCTCTGATTTCGGAACAATTTTAGTCTAATAAAAAAATATGTATTATATCTCTCAATGTATAAAAAATTGTCTCTGTGCTGCTCCATGCCACACGGAGACACGATAATTTTTTTTATAACATTTTGAGTCAAAACCAATCCAAGCCCACAGTTTTCATACAATTCATTCCCATTCAAATTCACAGAATTCTCAACTACTTCTTGAAAATTCATCATTAATTTCATTATTCATTCATAACAATTCACAAATCACAATACTAAATCTGTAAATCATAAATCAATCCGTAAAAATATACTAAAAACTCAAAAGTCTGAAATTACGAATTCAAATTTACCTGGACACTGTATTACAAAGCTCTCTCACCTTCTCTCTCTCTCTCTCTCTCTCTCTCTCTCTCTCTCTCACACACACACACACACACACACTCACACACACACACACACACACGAAGTACAGTAAAAAAAACCTACATCCTTGGCAACAGTGTCGCTGTCATCTCCACCAGTGGCTGAGATTTTTGATGTCTTATTCTTTTTCTACTTCTGGCGTCTCCATTACTGCTATTTTTTTTGCGATTTCTCGACGGTTGTATTGCTACGGTTTCAGGAACTCAAATCTCCAAGATAGCTGGAGGAGAAGTGAAAGGGAAGCTCAAAGATTTCGGGGGTCTACTTCAGTTTGACGGTTTTATTGTCGAATTTTGAGAAAGAAAATCGAGGATTTGGGGAATGAAATGAAAACGAGCAAATGGAAAGAAATGGAAAAATCTGAAACGACACCGTAATGATTGACGATAGAAAATTGTGACACGTATCCGAAAAAAGCGGGTCTTTTATATTGTTTAGGATTAGGGGTACAAGGAATAAAATAGTTATAATAACAAAAGTTGCATATGTATAAAAATCGTTTATAAATACTACTATATTTTCAACTTAATATATATATTTTAAAGTTGGGGAATCTTACATTTTTTCTCACTACAAAAGTAAAATAAAAAGAATAAATTGAGTTCAAAATATAGGAAATAAAAATAAAAACAAAAATTAATGACGTGGGGTGATATTCTTTTTATTTATGTTCATTTATTTTGTTTTTAGAAATCTTATTATCATTAAGAGCTTGGATAATTTTTAGTTTTTATTTTGTATAATTTTTTTTTTTGAAATTTTTTTTTTCAGAAATTTTATTTTTTATTTTTATCTTTTTAGTTTTTTATTATTTTTTATTTTATTTTTTCTAAGTTCTGTTTTGTTTTTTTTTAAAATTTTATTTACCACTTGTTTGTCTATATTTTGAGTGTTTTCAAAAATTTTACTAAAAAGACCAAAATACAATTTGAGTTTTACATTATAATTTTAACCTTGTTTTCGACGATGCATCTTTAGAAATATCAGAAAACACGTTTTCAGTTGTTTGCAAAATTGAAAACTAAGCTCGTATTTGATGTGGATTAAAATTAAATTTTTAATAAATTTTGATAAAAGTTGATAAAATATATGATTAAAAAATTGTTGAACCCATGAAATATATGCTTAAAATTACTTATTAACTTTGATTTAAATTTAAATTTAGATTTTAATTCGTAGGGATAAAAATAATTTAAAAACAGCGAACCCAACTTACGCTATGAAAATTGTACTTGTTTTCCACGTGATGCACTGTACACTGACTTTTTTGCAAGTGTACTCTTGTCAATCCATCCATCTTGACCTTTAAAATACCTAGTTTGGAAAAAAAAAATCCTGAAAATTATGCTTGGAATATTACGACTGGAGTCTTCAAACTTTGCTAAATACAACACTTGATTCCTCATTCATTTTTTAATACACAAGAATTCCCGAACTTTTAGTTAGTTTCGCTTGAAATAAGTTCTCACTCGATGGAAATCATTAAATTTTCTTTTGAAGTCACGTTCCATATACACTCCGATTCCCAGCCCAAAGTAGTAGAAAAATAACAGTGTATCTATCAAGTAAGAATGTACTTGCATTGAAATTGAAAATATTTAACAAAGATATGAATGCTCAATTTTATTGGGACTCAAGAACCCAGCTATAATTGTCCCAATTTCGATTGTAAAGATGGAGGGGATAAACCATTGGACAAGCAATACTTTGCTTCATTTCCTAATACTGAATAAATCCTTTTATTTCCAAGCAAGAAAAGCATCTTCTTTCCCTTTCCTTTTATCCAATTCCATAAACAGTCCATCCCCTCTTATATAAATTCAAATCAACTTTAACGGAATGCCTTAATCCTATATACCATACAAACCCACATAATTCTCTCTCGTGTGTTCATCTATGGCTTTCACTGATGCCGAGAAGCAAAAAGGTTTCGACAAAGAAATCAAAGAACTCATCTCTTCTCTCACAACTCGCGTATCGAATATTCAGAAAAATGGAGGCGATTCAACTCAACATAATACTCAAGACGACGATGGAGTCAGGATCATCACATTGGCCGGCACCAACCTCGGAGCCACCATGCGCGGCGATATGGACCAGAAACCTGCAGTTCCACAAGGTATAATTAAAGAAGCATACACCTCGATAAAGAAGATATGATATTTAATTATTTAAATTTAACCTAACAGGTATGGCACTGGGAGGCACTGAAGAGTTGACTACATGTGTGAATAGTAATTTTCAAGGTATTAACAACTCTATAATGCTCGGAGGTAGTTATGATACGAAAGATCCGGGTGTTCATTTGGACATATCGGAGTACATGGATCACAGTGCACATCACCTCAAGCATGGGAAGAAGGCAAAGAAGAGTGAAAGGGGAGGCTCCAAAACTGACCATCACACTGAACGTCATTCTGACTAGCTCGATATATATACATATATATTTTCTACGTACGTACTTATATCTGTAATTGCATCAACTCTGTATTTCCTTTTCAAAGAGTCTATTGTTCCTAAATTTGATACACGTTGCAATAAATATCGATAAAAGAATACATTTGTATCGTGTTTTGACATTCTATAGAGGAATGGGTCTCAAGGGTTCGGTGAGGTTCTCCCACTAGGTAGTCGACCGCTCTACTTTTTAGGTTAGTCATCGTCATTGCTTTCTTCATTCAACCTCGTGCTCAATTATACCATCTGAAGTTGTTGACTTACTAGAAACAGGCAAAATTTCTTTAACTAACCCCGGAATGAATCGGCCGAAATGTAACTCCTCCTTGGTCCAATCCAAAGGATGACTTAGAAAATTCTCTCTCTCTTTCTCTCAAAGCCAGTCCCATTCCCATCCCCACCGGAGCCGATATCTCCCAATTTACACATAAAACCACCATATAATTAGGCCATGCACAATAACATGTCCAGCAATACTTTTCAACATTCAAGATCCAACGCCACCACCCAGGCTTGCGCCGCGTGCAAATATCAACGTAGAAAGTACTCCCCCTGATGTGGTCATTATTATGGATACCTCGAGCATGAGGACTATCATGGTTCTCCCTTTTCGATTATAGGACCCGGGTCCTCGAGCTTGTATAGTCCTCGAGATACCTCGAGGATGGACCCTCCAGAATGTCTCCAAAATCACTTTAGTAGTCCTCGGGGGTATGTGCTCGGGATTTTGCCTTAGCCAAATCCTCGAAGTGCTCCGTGATCGAGAGTTGCTAGTCCTTATCCTGAAAGGACTCTAGCCCTATCCAATTACCTCAATTGAGGAATCATAGGTCCTAAAGGAGTCTTACCTTGAGGAACACTTCAAATCAGGAAGAATTAGACTTCTAGTCACAATCCAACACTCATCCCAACAATAATTCCTAAAAATAAGGTGATGAGTCCTACCAGGAGTCCACTACTACCTAGCTCTATAAATATGGAGCCTTGGATCATTTTTCAGGTATGTTCTTTCATTCACATAATTTTACAAGCACATATCTTTTCTCAAAATCTCTCTCTGACTTAAGCATCGGAGGGGCGACGAGGACACACCTCGTTGCCTTTGTTTTAGGTACTGGAGGACCTTGCTCGTGCTCGTGCTCGTGCTCAGTCGTCAACCTCGGGATCAACATGTACGATTTTTGGTATCAACATTGGCGCCGTCTGTGGGAATCGCTACCAAAAGTCATGGTGAATACACGTTCAGGTCTTCCTCCGATAAGCTCATCCATTCCAAACAAACCCCCTGGCACGGAATCCCCAGTCCATCAAGAAGAATCATCAGCAATACCAGTTCATCAACCTGCAGTGGTTGCTGCTAGAGCATTCAAAGAACTACGTCAGCAAGTTACAAAGCTAACTCAACTACTTATTCAAAGAAATACTTCACAACCTCCAGCACAAGCACCAACACTAGCTCAACCAAGAAGTATCATAGCTCATGCTCGAGCTTGAGATACCCGTGATGCTCATGACAATGGTGGATCTGGGGCCCGGGCATACCCCTAGTAGCCTCGGCCTCGGATTGGTTACCATGGCCTCGGATTAACTCGCTCGAATTATACAAGACGACATTACGGCTAGACTACTGCAGAATATCCAGGGAACGATGGTTCGTGAATGATGATCGTGCTCAGGATATCGTGATGCATATGAAAACGGTGGATCTGGGGGGCCTCGGGCATGTCCCCAGTATCCTCGACCTCGAGATTGGTTACTGCGGACTCAGGAGAGCTCGCTCGGATCATACTGATGAGAACACGACAGGACTACAACAGAATACCAAAGGAACGATAGGGTTCACCCCTAACACTCTAAGGAATGATTACATCGAAAGAAGGACCTCAGGATCAGGAGGAGATAACAAACCTACTACTGGTATAATCAAGTGGTAGTAGTCCTCACCTTGTCTATATAATTAATTCTGCTTTAACTTTGTTTATTATTTTGGGCTTGCATTTGATCGGGCTTGCATGACCCCACATTTTTCTTTTAGTAGTTCATGCTGCAGGAACATCAAAGCCTTGTCCCGCGCAAGCACCCTAAAGTCCTGTCATGCGCAGGCACCATCAGGACATGCTACGGGCATACTCTCCAAAAGTCCCGCAACTAGCGGGCCCTCATGACATAGTGCGAGCAATCACCTCAAACATGTCATGAGCATACCTCGAGACATGCTACGGGCACGCTCTCCAAAAATCTCGCAACTAGCGGGCCCTCATGACATAGTGCGAGCAATAACCTCAAACATGTCATGATCATACCTCGAGACATGTTACGGGCATGCTCTCCAAAAGTCCCGCCACTAGCGGGCCCTCATGGTATGACATGAGAGAACACCTTGAAACATGCCATGAGCACTCACCGAGACATGCTATGGGCATGATCTCATCAAAATCTTGTCAC